>JAJOOR010031476.1:0-13865 GCA_036250505.1 Solanum acaule | reverse complement strand
AAAAACGAAACGGATCTTTTTATATACAGCTAAACAAGTTTCCGGTAACTTCCGAAGCACATTTTAAGAACTTTTTGGGTCAAATTCAATTATAACCATTTCATTAAGTTCTCGACTCCAAACTCACATGTGAGGCTCTAGTTTCACTCTACCATTTTCCGGGTCGTTACACCTAAACCCTAAATGCTATGCCTTGAACCCTAAATCCTAAACCCTAAACACAAAAACCAAAACCATAACCATAAACCTGATACCCCTAAGCTTATGCCCTAAACCCTAAACCTTAAACCCTAAACCCTAAATGCTAAATCATAAGCACTAACCCCTAAACACTAAACCCTAAACCCAAAACCCTAAACGCTAAACAAGATACCCCTAAGCTTATGCCCTAAACTCTAAACTCTAAACGCTAAACCCTAAATGCTAAACCCTAAACCTTAAATCCAAAAAACAAAACCCTAAACCTTTAATCCTAAACTCTAAACCCTAAGCCCTTAAACCTATATCCTAAACTCAGAACCCTAAACCATAAACCTTAAACCCTAAACCTAAAACACTCAACCCTAAATGCTAACCATAAACCTTAGACCCAAACCCTAAACCTAAACCCTAAACACTAAATCCTTAACCATAAACCATAAACCCAAAATCCTAAACTCTAAACGCTAAACCGTAAACCCTAAACCTAAACCCTACACCCTAAATCCAAACTCTAAACCAAAAACCCTAAATACTAAACACTAAACCCTAAATCCTAAACTCAAAACCTAAAACCCTAACCCTAAACCCTAAATGCTAAACCTTAATCCCTAAACCCTAAACTCTAAACCGTAAACCGTAAACCCTAAACCCTAAACCCTAAACCCTAAAATCTAAAATCTATACCCTAAACTCGATACCCCTAACCTTTTGCCCTAAAATCTAAACCCTAAACCCTATACCATAAACCCTAAATGCTAATCCATAAACCCTAAACCCTAAACTCTAAACCTGAAACCCTTAACTTAAACCAAAAACCCAAAACCCGATACCCCTAACCTTTCACCCTAAACTTTAAACCCTAAACCCTAAACCCTAAACCCTAAACCCTAAACCCTAAACCTTAAACCCTAAACCCTAAACCATAAAGCCTAAATGCTAAACCATAAACCCTAAACCCTAAACCCTAAACTCTAAACCTGAAACACTTAAGTTAAACCAAAAACCCTAAATGCTAACCCTAAACCCTAAACCCTAAATGCTAAACTATAATCCCTTAACCCTAAACTCTAAATCCTAAACCCTAAACCCTAAACCCTAAACCGTAAACCTGATACCCCTAAGCTTATGCCCTAAACTCTAAACCCTCAACCCTAAACCCTAAATGCTAAACCATAAACACTAACCCCTAAACCCTAAACCCTAAAACCTAAACCCTAAACCCTATCGCTTCCCCATTTTCCAATTTTTTTCTCTCTCTAATTTCTCTCTCTAAGCGAGACTCTCTAAAAAATTTGCACAGCTACTACAGTTCCACCAGCTAGTTCACCTACTGGAATGGCACGTGCGCCGCCGGTGAGCCTTTTCAGGCCGCCGGACCAAAGCCATCTGACGCGCTCAGAGGAGATGAACAAAACCCACCAAGAATCATCATCTAATTCATCCTACAACTCCACGAAATCACGAAATACAGAGTCGATGAACATCGCGATTTTAGAAAAGGAGCTGGAAGGGATTTAGAAAATTATTTCCCCAGATCGCGATAAGCTGATTCATCAAAAACTATTTAGCTGGAATGATTCTCCTAATCAAGGGCTACAACATACTCAAAAATCACATGATTCTATCGCGCCAATTGGGAGATCTGAAGAGGCAATTTCTAGGAAAGTCGGCGCAAATTCACCGGAGCTGCGCCTTCAAATTTGTCCAACTCCCCACCATTTTCACGGTGATTTGACCACTGGGGATTGTTCACCTAGTGAAGAGGTACATCTCACAACAATCTCAAGTAAAATGGCCGGTCAAATCACCGGCGACATGAACTCCGGTGAGCAAGTAGTCGAAGGTGACGACGGCGCCACTGGGAGAAATTGCTCGTTGGACGAGGAGGTCCACCTGACCAACATATCCACCAAATTAGCTCAAGAACACAGCCAGAATAAGATTCAAACAAGTTTCATAAAGTCTACAACCAATCCACAAATTGAACCTGAAGAACAAAACTACAGAAATGAAGAACAACAACAAGAGACGTTTTCCCAGGATCAAGCAGGGCCTAATGGTCAAAAACAAGATCATAATACTAAAGGGAAACAACAAACGGAGATGGAAATTACACAAGTAGCTACGCGAGTATTTCAGGGCCAAAATGATCAGCTGGACAATACAAGTTTTACTAATTTGGAAGTCATTGATGTGGAAAATTCATCATATTTTTCATTTGGAGTGAAACCAGTGGAAACAATTCCCAGCAATGGAGGACAGCAAAGACCAGGTATGATTCCTAAGTATAATAATGAACTTTCTCATGTCTCTATGCAGGAACAACAGCAAACAAATATCATTTCCTTAAGCAAAAAACCAAGCATGGAGAGCACTCAAGCAGGTAAGTCTTCTCACTCTAATTCTAGTAAAAATGTTGTTAACTTGAGTAGTAGTGATACCTATGTGATTGATAGCGCAAATGGGCAAAAGAATGTTATGAGGGAAGAGCAGGAAACAGGCAGGGGAGACACTGACTCCCAACAACAGGTTAATCGACATCAAAGTAGAGTGCGAGATAAAAATGTATCTCAACCAACTGATCAAGGAGGGAATACTGAACCAAATAACTATCATAGGGACTTCCCTAAACTTTCTAGCAATTTTGATAGACATATCAGTTCCAATCAGCAGAGCCAGCAAATACATCAGTCCAACTAATCCAAAGAGCCCAGCAATCCCAACGAGAACCAAAATACCAAATAGAATCAGAGTATAGAACGTGCTCCTTACATCGTGATGCAGACTCTAGCTGCTAGGCTCAGGCAAATCTATGCGACGCAGACTACTCCTATAGAACTTGTCCCTCCCAAGCACACTACTAAACAGGTCCAACCTGCTGTGATCTACGATATGGATGATTTCATGAACAAGTTAGCCGTGGACTGTAAATATACCCTCATAGGAAAATTCAGTACCACCATGCCAAAGATAGATTTCATCAGGAAGAGCTTTATCCTACAAACTCAGCTGAATGGAGGGGTCAATATTGCTCACTATAATGCTAGGCATGTGTTTATTGATTTGGAAAATGAATTGGACTACAACACTGTATGGACACAACAAAGAATGACCATCGAGGGCAAACTCATGAGAATACAAGCCTGGTCTCCCAATTTTAGACCTGAAGAAGAAACACCTATTGTTACTATATGGGTACTGCTACCAGGCCTGCCATGGCACTGCTTCAAGAAAGAATTCATCACTCCTCTGCTAGAGTCAGTGGGCAAAGTCTTATATTTAGATACAACTTCCATTAAACGAACTAGAGCTAGTATGGCTAAGGTAAAGGTCCAAGTAAACCTCACCAAGGGTAGACCTCGACATGTTTGGATTGGTTTGGATGATGAAGACCTCACTATAGGGAGATGGCAACCAATTGAATATGAAAATATCCCTCCTTACTGTGCATACTGCAAACATCAAGGTCACATGATAAGGGATTGTAATTTCAAATAAGGGATGAGGACTTCAAAAGAAGAAAAGAGTTAGGAGCAGAAATGAAAAACATAAATAAAGGTGACCAAGGGCAACAGGGAAATGATCACAGACAAGTCAGGCCAAGGGAACAAGAGGAACAACATCACCAAAACATCAAGGAAGGGACCAACCAGCAACCACCTGAACAACAAAAGGAAGAAGAATGGCAAGTGTCAAGAAGAAGAAACAATAAATCACAGGAGGATAAAACACAAAAGACAGTGTGGAAGCCAACCTCACCACAGAACAAAGTGCCAAAAGAGCACCCACAACTCACAGCTCAACAAATAGGTATAAGCAACATTTCTAACCATAACTCTTTTACTAACCTTAATATGTAAGGGAAACAGGCTACATATATTTAGGAGTAGAACAACAATGAAAGGATAACACCACAAGGAACACAAAGTAGGTCTAAAATAGACCACAACCAAGGAGTATAGACCAAGCAAACAGGAAACCAAACAAATAACAAGAGCACAGGTATTGACTTAGTGCTCCCAATTCCCATAACCCCCAATGGTTCTTATCTTAATGGCATTGTTGAAGTTGAAGGAGGGATGGATGGGGGATGTCAGGAGAGACACACTAACCTGCAGGAAGGGGGGTCCAAAGGGGGGAATTTGACTCATGTTCTGCATGAGGGTAAATACCTTGACCATAGTCCGGACCTTAGAACTCATGCTACCACTACAGTCCAGTATCCTAATCCAGTTCAGCAGAAGGTACAACAGCAAGAACAATCAGAAGCAGGAAAGCAAGGTGATACTGGAAAAATCAGGGAAAAATAACAAGGGGAAGTAAGACCTGCAGGTAAACATAATAAAGGTTCCATGGCAAAGGATATGGGGGCCAATGCAAGTACTAGTAACCAAGGCAACACTCCCAAAAGCAAGAACAAGCCTAGCAAGAAAAAGAGAGAAGCTGCAAAAAAGAGACAGAATATACAACAGCAAAATAATGATCAACAAGAGGAACAACCTAAGGAGGGGGAAGTCTGTAAGAAGTTTATTATGGTTGATGACCAATTGGGCATGGATATCACTCCTCTGCGAACACAATATATGAACCCTCCTATTATTGTTCCCCCAGATAAAAGGTCTGAAAATTGTCAAATGAATAAGGGCCCTCTAATTGATGAATATACTGTTGACAACTCTGAAGATGAACTTGATGTGGATAATCAATCCCTCAAGGACCCTAATGAGGATGATGAGACTAGTGAGCTACTGATTAAAGCCTTTAGTCCTCATCCGGACAAAAGTTATGCAGATAAAGTTCAGCAGGTGGCTAATAAGCAAGGATTATCTCCTAGAGGCATACATCATGATAAATTCCAATTCAAAAATCAGGACATCAACACTGTCACTGCTGGCAGACCAAACACCAGACTTTTTACTTCCAGATCATCCCAATGATTAGTACAATTATTTGGAATGTGAGGGGGATCAACACCCAAGATGTTATTGAAAGACTCAAAATGCTCAAGAAGATGCACCAACTCTTTATTATTGCTATCCTCGAACCTTTCTCAGACAATACTCACATTCAAAATTTTAAAAACCAACTAACTATGGAACATGCTATGAGTAATTGCAATGGCAAAATTTGTCTTTTTTGGAATAGGGACATTGACTGTGTAATTCTGGAGGAGGATGAGCAACAAATCAATTGTGACATTGGTCATAATGAGCTTCAGACTCATTTCAACATTACCTTTGTGTATGCCAAGTGTAAAGATCATCTCAGAAGACCTTTATGGGACAGAATGTTATTTCAAGATGCAGAACCCAACAAACCTTGGTGTTCAGTGGGTGACTATAATGTTATTACTTCTATTGAAGAAAAGTTGGGAGGAGTTCCTTACAATATGAGGAAAAGTTTAGATTTCATTGCTACTATTGAAGCTTGTGGTCTTGTGGATTTAGGCTTCAATGGACAGAAATACACTTGGTCCAATAACAGAGGTATAAAACAGAGAATATGGAAAAGACTAGAGAGAGCTCTAGTTACTGATGCTTGGCTGGAAAAAATGCCTCAGACTACCATCACTGACTTACCATCTGTAGGGTCAGATCACTGCCCCCTACTGATGGAAATGACTGTAAGGGAGGAAGATCATATCAAATATTTTAAGTTCCTTAATTGTTGGGCTGATCAACCTAAGTTTCTGGACATAGTAAAGGCCTGCTGGGAAAGGACTGTAGAGGGCAACAACATGTGGAGATTTCACCAAAAATTGAAAAGGTTGTCTCAGACTCTTAGTCAGTGGTCCAGAAAGGAATTTAGGGACATCTTCACTAAAGTCAGAGAGTATGAGGAAAGGGTCAGAACTGTTGAGGAGAATCTAATTCATGAGCTCAGTGATACCAACAGATCTATTCTCCATGAACTCAATGCAGAGTATATCAGATTTTTGAAGATAGAAGACTCCATTTTGAAACAAAAGACTCAATTACAGTGGTTCAAAGAAGGTGATAGCAACACAAAATATTTCCACTCTCTGATAAGGGGAAGAAGAAGGAAGTTATTCATTCACAAGTTTAGCAGGGGAGATGGGGAATGGATACAGGGAGATGATATTATTGCTGAAGCTGCCTATGAACATTTCCAGGAAATATTTACAGGGGAAAACAAACTCATCAATGAGGGTGCATTGGAGTGTATCCCCAGGATAGTCAATCAGGAGCAGAACAATAGTCTGACTATCATGCCTAATTTGGAAGAGTTGAAAGAAGTGGTCTTTTCTATGAATCCTAACTCTGCAGCTGGTCCGGATGGGATGAATGGATATTTTTTTCAAAAATGTTGGAATATTATTAAACATGACCTCCTCGATGTCATCCATGCATTCTTTTGTGGTCAAATGATTCCCAAATATTTTTCTCACTCTTGCATTGTTCTTCTTCCTAAGGTGAACAATCCCAATAAACTCACTGAATTCAGGCCTATCAGTCTTAGCAACTTCACTAGCAAGATCATATCTAAAATAGTGAGCTATAGACTTAGTCCTATTCTACCTAATTTGGTATCTCTCAACAGAGCTGGATTTGTCAAAGGGAGAAGCATATCAGAAAACATCATGCTGGCTCAAGAGATCATTCATCAGATTAAGAGGCCAAATATTGGGAGCAATGTTATTATTAAATTAGACATGGCTAAAGCTTATTATAGGGTCTCTTGGTCCTATATTTGTTTGGTGTTAAGAAGAATGGGGTTTGATGAGGTCTATATTGATATGGTTTGGAGGATCATGGCTAACAATTGGTATTCTATTATCGTCAATGGCAAAAGACATGGTTTCTTTCACTCCACTAGAGGCCTCAAACAAGGTGATCCACTATCCCCGGCCCTATTTATTTTAGGCGCAGAGGTCCTGTCCAGATCCCTCAACAGACTCCACAGCCATCCGGATTACTTTGGTTTTTTCATGGAACCAAAGGGTCCCCAAGTGAACCACCTAAGCTTTGCTGATGATATTATACTCTTCACTTCAGGGAGGCAGAAAACTCTTAAGCTCATTATGCAAACCTTGAAGACTTATGAAGAGACCTCAGGCCAGCTTATTAACAGTGACAAAAGCCACTTCATGGTCCATACCAGTGCTTTTAATAGCACTAGGGATAGGATCAAGAGGATCACTGGTTTCAAACAGAAAGAAGGCCCTCTTACTTATCTTGGTTGCCCTTTATTTGTTGGTAGCCAAGAATTATTTATTTTTCAGACCTTATTAACAAAGTGTTATGCAGAATTACAGGTTGGCAAACAAGATTGTTGAGCTATGGTGGTAGAGCAATTTTAGTCAAACATGTGCTACAATCCCTACCCATCCACCTCTTATCAGCAGTGACCCCTCCTGCTACTGTCCTAAAACAGGTTCAAAGTATCATGGCTGACTTCTTCTGGGGATGGAGGAATGAGAGGAAAAAATACCATTGGGCTTCTTGGAAAAACTTAAGCTTTCCTTATGATGAGGGAGGTATTGGCATGAGAAATCTTAAGGATGTATGCAAGGCTTTCCAATACAAATAATGGTGGTGCTTTAGATCCAAACAAACCCTTTGGGGAGATTTTTTGAAGGCCAAGTATTGTCAAAGATCCAATCCTATTAGCAAGAAATGGGACACAGGAGAATCCCTAACTTGGAAACACCTGATGCATAACAAACATAAGGTTGAAGATCACATTCTGTGGAAGCTCAACTCAGGCAATTGCTCCTTTTGGTGGGACAATTGGCTTGGTGTTGGACCCCTTGCTCAGTTCTCCTCGGACAGTAATAGACTCAATAATATCACTGTAGTAAAATTTTGGGTCGGGGGACAATAGAACCTGAATATGCTCACTCAACTAGCTCCTAGCAATTACCTTGCTGACATATTGTCCACCAAGCTCTATATACAGCAGGATATCCCGGACCAAGCCATCTGGAAACTCAACAGTGATGGAAAGTTTACATGTTCTTCTGTGTGGAATGAGATCAGGGAGAGAAAGACCAAAACGATGTTCAATACATTCATTTGGCACAAGAGTATTCCTTTTAAAACTTCCTTTCTTTTATGGAGAACCTTACGTGGTAAACTTCCTACTAACGAAAAACTAACCAGCTTTGGCAATGAGCCTGCAAATTGTTTTTGTTGCTATTACAGGACAGGGCTGGATACTATAGAACACATCTTCAACAATGGACGCTTTGCTACCTACGTGTGGAAAAGCTTTGTTGCTGCTGCTGGAATCGTAATTGATCACAGGTCCCTACTTCAGCTCATCTTGCAATGGTGGTCAGCTAAGTACAACAATGAAGCACACAAACTACTACTACAAGCTACACCAATATTCATTTGTTGGAACCTTTGGAAGAATCGTTGCGCTAGCAAATATGGAGGCAAATCGTCCAATGTTAGTAGAGTCAAATATGCAATATACAAGGACAACTACAAACTAATGCACACAATTTTCCCCAAAATCAAATGGCCTTCAAACTGGAAGGAAATGTTTCAGCTAGGCGAAAATTGTATTCGTGACACCAAAGTGATTCTCGTCAAGTGGATAAAACCTCCAGCTCGATGGGTCAAAATCAACACGGACGGCACTGCACTGAGCAACACTGGTAGAATTGGAGCAGGTGGTATCTTAAGGGATCAAGACGAAGAAATGTTATTAGCATTTGCTACACCTTTGGGGGAAGGCACTAACAACCAAGCTGAAATAGGGGCAGCCATATTTGGCATGACATGGGTACTTCAACTAGGCTACATGAGTGTTTTTTTGGAGGTGGATTCGCAGCTACTGGTGGACTGGATCACGTTGAAAGCCAGACCTCTATGGAGCATTATCACACAACTACAACAGCTCCAAGAACTCATCAGACAAACACAAGATTTTAGATGCACACACACCTTCAGGGAAGCAAATTATGTGGCTGATTCTCTATAAAAGCAAAGTCACAAAATGACAAGACCCCAAATATATTGCAACAGTCAACAACTACCAAAAGAAGCAAGAGCATATTATCAATTAGACATGATTGAGATGGCCAATTTCAGAATAAGGAAAATCAAGAGCATCAATGAACCACCTTGATTTGGTTCAAATCTTTTCAACCTAGCTATGGTTTAAAAGCATAGCTCCTTTGAATAGATATAGGTTTATTTTGATATTGTAAGGGGAGAGTCTCCCTTTTTTAAAATTCCTAGATACTTTGTAATGAGAGGAGTCCTCTCTTAGATGCCTAGTATCTTGGTTTATCTTTCTTGTAAGGGGAAGAGTTGACTAACCTTAGGTAGGTCGACTGCTGAACCACCATAGGATCGGAGGTTAGGTTTATGCCCCCCTCTATGTATTTTGTTTTAAATTAATGCTAAGGCTTGGGGGTGTTGCTCAACCCCTACCTCTCCAAGAGTAATAAAAAAAAAACCTAAACACTAATCAAGATACCCCTAAGCTTATGCCTTAAACTCTAAACCCTAAACCCTAAACCCTAAATGCTAAAACCTAAAACCTAAACCCTAAACCCTACACCCTAAACCAGAAACCCAAAACCCTAAACCCTAAATCCAAACTCTAAACCCTAAACCTAAACCAAAAATCATAACCCTAAACCCTAAATGCTAAACCTAAACCCTAAACCCTAAACCCTAAGTCCTAAACCCTTAACCCTAAACCCTAAAGCCTTAACCCTAAACCCTAAATGCTAAACCCTAAACCTAAACCCTAAAAACTAAACACTAAACCCTAAATCTTATACCCTTAACCATAAACTGTTAACCCTAAACCCTAAACCTTAAGTACAAACTCTAAACATGAAACCCTAAACCCAAAATCCTAAATAATAAACCCTAAACCCTAACAGTACACCCTAAACCCTTAATTTAATCTCTAAACACTAAACCCAAAACCCTAAACCTTTAATCCCAAACTCTAAATCCTAAACCCTTAACCCTATATCCTAAACTCAAAACACTAAACCCTAAACCCTAAACATTAAACACTAAACCTAAAACTCCAAACCCTAAACCTGATACCCCTAACCTTCCGCCCTAAACTCTATACCCTAAACCCTAAACCATAAACCCTAAATGTTAAACCATAAACCATAAACCCAACACCCTAAACCCTAAACTCTAAACCCTAAACCCTTAACTTAAACCTAAAACCCTAAATGCTAATCCTAAACTCTAAACCCTAAACCCTATACCTAAACCCTAAACCCTAAATCCAAACTTTAAACCAAAACCCTTAAATAGTAAACACTAAACACTAAATCCTAAACCCTAACCCTAAACCCAAAACCCTAAACCCTAATCCCTTAACCCTAAACGCTAAATCCTAAACCTTAAACCCTAAATTTGTAACACTTAACCCTAAAACCTAAACCCTATACTCTAAACCATAAACCCAAAATCCTACACTCTATACCCTAAACTCTAAATCCTAAACCCTAACACCTAAACCCTAAACCTGATACCCATAACCATACACCCTACACTCTAAACCCTAAACCCTAAACCCTAAACCCTAAACCCTAAACCCTAAATCCAAAACCCTAAACATAAACCCTAAATCCTAACCCTAAACCCAAAACCCTAAACCATAAATCTAAACTCTAAACCCTAAACATAAACCCTAAACCCTAAATTCCAAACTTTAAACCCTAAACCATAAATCATAAAACCTAAAACCTTGAACACTAAACCCAAAAACCTAATCCTTAAATCCTATACCGTTAACCATAAACCCTAAACCCTAGACATTAAACTCTAAACCCTAAATACTAAATCCTAAATGCTAACCCTAAAGCCTAAACCCTAAATGCTAACCCTAAAGCCTAAACCCTAAACCCCAAATCCTAAACCTAAACCATAAGCCCTAAATCCTAAACTCTAAACCCTAAACCCTAAACCCTAACCTAAACCTTAAACCATAAATCAACCTCTAAACCAAAAACCATAAATAGTAAACACTAAACCCTAAATCCTAAACTCAATATCCTAAACCCTAAACCTAAACCCTAAACACTAAATCCTAAACCCTAAACCATAAACCCAAAATCCTAAACTCTAAACGCTAAACCTTAAACTCTAAACCCTAAACCCTAAATCCTAAACTCTAAAGCCTAAATGCTAAACCCTAAACTAAAACCCTAAAACCTAAACACTAAACCCTAAACCTTGTACCCTTAACCATAAACTGTTAACCCTAAACCCTAAACCCTAAATAGTAAACCCTAAACCCTAAACCCTAAACCCTAAACCTTAAATACAAATTCTAAACCCGAAACCCTAAACACTAAACCCTAAACACTAAATCCTAAACACTAAACCCTAAACACTAACAGTACACCCTAAACCCTTAATCCAATCTCTAAACACTAAACTCAAAGCCCTAAACCTTTAATCCTAAACTCTAAACCCTAAACCCTTAACCCTATATACTAAACTCAAAACCCTAAACCCTAAACTCTAAACAGTAAACACTAAACCCTAAATGCTAACCATAAACCCTAGACCCAAACCGTAAACCTAAACCTTAAAAACTAAATCCTAAACCCTAAACCATAAACCCAAAATCCTTAACTCTAAACATTAAACCTTAAACCCTAAACCCTAAACCATAAATCCAAACTCTAAACCAAAAACCCTAAATACTAAACACTAAACCCTAAATCCTAAAGTCAAAACCCAAAACCCTAACCCTAAACCTTAAACTCTAAAACTTAATCCCTAAATCCTAAACTCTAAACCCTAGTACTAAACTCTAAACCCTAAACCCTAAAATCTAAAATCTTAACCCTAAACACGATACCCGTAACCTTTCGCCCTAAAATCTAAACCCTAAACCATAACGCATAAACCCTTAACCATAAACACTAAACCCAAAACTATAAACCCTAAACCTGAAACCCTTAACTTAAACAAAAAACCCTAAATGCTAACCCTAAACTCTAAACCCTAACCCTAAACCCCAAACCCTAAACTGTATTCCCTTAACCCTAAACCCTAAATCCTAAATCTTAAACCCTAAAACCTAAACCCTAAACCATAAACCTGATACCCCTAAGCTTATACCCTAAACTCTAAACCCTAAACCCTAAATGCTAAACCATAAACACTAAACCCTAAACCCGAAACCCTATATCCTAAATTTGAAACTCTAAACCTTAAAACCTAAACCCTAAACCCTAAACATGATACCCCTAAGCTTATGCCCTAAACTCAAAAACCTAAACCCTAAATGCTACACCCTAAACTAGAAACCCTAAACCCTATATCCATAATCTAAACCCTAAACCTAAACTTAAAAACCCTAACCCTTAACCCTTAATGCTAAACCTAAACCCTAAACTCTAAATCCTAAGTCTTAAACCCTTAACCCTAAACCCTAAATCCTAAACTCCAAAGCTAAATGCTAAACCCTAAACCTAAACCCTAAAACCTAAACCCTAAACCCTAAACATGATACCCCTAAGCTTATGCCCTAAACTCTAAACCCTAAATTACCCTAAATGCTACACCCTAAACTAGAAACCCTAAACCCTATATCCATAATCTAAACCCTAAACCTAAACTTAAAAACCCTAACCCTTAACCCTAAATGCTAAACCTAAACCCTAAACTCTAAACCCTAAGTCCTAAACCCTTAACCCTAAACCCTAAATCCTAAACTCCCAAGCTAAATGCTAAACCCTAAACCTAAACCCTAAAACCTAAACACTAAACCCTAAACCTTATACCCTTAACCATAAACTGTTAACCCTAAACCCTAAACCCTAAATAGTAAACACTAAACTGTAAACCCTAAACCCTAAACCTTAAATACAAATTCTAAACCCGGAACCCTAAACACTAAATCCTAAACACTAAACCCTAAACCCTAACAATACACCCTAAACCCTAAATCCTAAACTCTAAAGCTAAATGCTAAACCCTAAACCTAAACCCTAAAACCTAAACACTAAACCCTAAACCTTATACCCTTAACAATAAACTGTTAACCCTAAACCTTAAACCCTAAATAGTAAACACTAAACTCTAAACCCTAAACCCTAAACCTTAAATACAAATTCTAAACCCGAAGCCCTAAACACTAAATCCAAAACTCTAAACCCTAAACCCTAACAGTACACCCTAAACCCTTAATCCAATCTCTAAACACTAAACTCAAAGCCCTAAACCTTTAATCCTAAACCCTAAACCCTAAACCCTAAACCTTAAATTCTAAACCATAAACACTACCGCACTTTTATTTCTGAAATTTTTCTCTCTCTAAGTTCTCTAACTAAGAAAAACACTCCAGCAGCTGTCTCTAACGGCTACTTAATCAATAGATGCGCCCACCGCCGGAATGGCGCGTGAGCCGCCGGTGGAACTCCCCCGGCCACCGGACCAAGGTCAATCGGAGCGCCATGGCAATGGCAACAAACCCCAGTTACTCACATCCCAGTATACATCCCAAAGCTCCTCGAAATCGCAACATACAGACGCGGTCAACACAGCGTTTTCGGAGAAGGAGCTGGAAGGAATTAGAAAAATTAATTCCTATGAAACTACCGGATCAAATCATGGAAAAGTGGTAGGAGTCATGGAGTCTACTAGTCCCGATCTGCAACATAGCAAAAAATCAATCGATTTCACCGTCCCAATCGATCG
>JAJOOR010031475.1:0-17453 GCA_036250505.1 Solanum acaule | reverse complement strand
TATATTATGTTAAAAGTGCATGCATATAAAATTAAATTAATGTAACGACCGGGTTACGTCGTTATAGAAATGCCAACGGGGGAAAATTTGGTGCCAGAAAAACTTTTTCGTAGTATTAGTAGTTTCCCAACCTTGTCCAGATTTGGATGAAATCGGAGTCCTTGAGGTGTGGGGAAATTTGGTAACAATCGGGTGAGTTGTTTTTGTTTTTGATTGCATGAGTAGTTAGATAACTTGTTAAGGAAATCGTACGACTTTACGAAATTGAATTTGGGCATGTAGAACTCCCGGAATTGATCTTAGCGTAAAGGATATTTTCTGATCGTCGTGGGTTAGAGGTGTGTTGTGAAATGAGATTTTGGAATTCCTTTAATTGACTCTCTTGTTGCATTTGTGCTGCTTTGGCGGGAGTATGGCCGCTCTGGCAGGGCCGTTACAGCAGGATATGGGATGTTGTGGCGGGTACGACGATACTTAAAACCGTAGGGAAAGACAAATAGCTTACTGGTTTGAAATTGCAGCTATGGCGGGGAAGCGGGTCGCTCAGGTGCCGCCGCTACAATGGGATGAAGGCCGCTGTGGCGGTCCAGATGCGACCTAATGTCGTTAATAAACCCCTAAATGACCTTATTTGGCACTTTTCGACTTTTAGAGCTAAGGAACGACCCCCAGGTGATTTCTACTCATTTTTCACCATTCTTGAGGCTAAAGGTAGGCTTTTCACTCCCCGAATCCGTTTCTCAATCCGTAGAACATAATAGAATGGGTGAATATTGATTGGGGAGGGTTTTGTTATAGATTCTATCGTGAAAACAACCATAAATTGGTTAGTTGGGATCATGAGTTTGATCTAGGATTCATAGAATTGTTATAGTTTCGGGTAATTAGAGATTGTTTGTTGATTCCTGTGTTATTGTGATTGTTTGTAGACCAAGAACAATCAGAACGAATCCGGAAAGGGAAGGATAAAGTTTCTTAGGGTTTCAAGCTTGTTTCGAGGTAGGTAATGGTTGTTATTTTATGTTTGTGTGATGTATGCTTGTTTTGCTTCATTATGGTACTTATGTATGTATGAATGTTGCAATGTTGATCACACTTGTTGTAAATGAGATAGATGAATATGATTGCCATGAAATCATGACTTAAATGTATGATCTTGATGATGTACTTGTGTTTGTGATTGTGGTTTGTGAATAGGGTCGGATTGCCACGTTCCGGCATAACTAACTTGGATCGGATTGCCACGTTCCGGCATAATTATTGGATCAGATTGCCACGTTCCGGCATAATTATTGGATCGAATTGCCATGTTCCGACATAATTATTGGATCGAATTGCCACGTTCCAGCATAAATATGGGATCAGATTGCCACATTTTGGCATGGTAACTGTTTGGTTTGGGTTCCGTGAGAGGACCAATGATGTGATGATAAATGTGAAATGCATTGTTGATTCTTCATGTTGATGATGTTGTATATGTTAATATATATGCTTGTGATTATAATGTTGTTTGACTTGTTTGTGTTGCCTTAGTGGGATAGCCGCGTGATCCTACCAGTACACTGTGGTTGTGTATTGATACTGCACTTGCTCTTATTTTTGTTGAGTATAGGGCATCTTCACGCGACTATTGATAGACTCATCACTTCAAATTCAAGGGTGAGCCAATTCTTTCGGGCTGCCATGGGATTCTCTTTCGTCTATGTTCGTCATTTTCGAACTTAGTTATTTGTTCTAGTTAGTGGATTAGTTCATTAGTTTAGGGATGTATCCCTTCTTGTTTACACTTGGATCATTTTTTTAGATGTTTTGGTACATTGACTTTCAGGTTCTTGGTATTAAATTTCCGCATTTGTTAGTTAATTAACTTGCTTCCATAACTTAATTACATTAGTTTTTAGATTATTTGCTTCGTTTGGGTTGTAGTAGTGGTTCTCTCACCGGAGTGTTAGTGTGGGTGCCAATCACGATGGTCTAAGTCGTGACAAAGTTAATATCAGAGGCTAGGTTCGTTGACCTCGATGTACCTAAACGAGTCTAATAGAGTCTCATGGAATGGTACAGGGATGCCTTTACTTTTCTTCGAGAGGCTATAGGAATTTAGGAAATCTCTATTTTTCTCTTGTCTCCTTTGGTGCTATGACTTGAATTCAATTGGTATCTGGAAAGTCAAATTGGTATCTAACCTCCTTCACTCTTCTGTTCACAGATGGTTAATACTAGGTATAACAGTGTTAGGCCCGTAGCTCCTGTCAATGTTCCAGCTGATAAATCTGCAGCGAGAGGTCGCGGTCGAGGCAGAGGTAGAGAAAGAGCTAGGGGTAGAGGCCGTGGGAGGGTAGCCCATGCTGAAAATGAGGTACCTGTTGAGAATGTTCATGTGAATGAGAACCCTTCCATGCATCATGAGGAAATAGAAGAAAAGGTTGAGGTTAAGAATGTTGAGGAGATTGGACAAGAGAAAGAGGTGCAGACTGAGGCTGCGGTTGTTCCTCTAATCGATCCAGTGTTAGCTCATCAGATTATGGAGTTCTTGAAAGGGTTGGCTGGTCCTAGAGTGCTTCCATCTGCTCAAGCAACTCAGGCTCCCGCTAAGCCCCATGTTGCTAGCACTGCGCCCAAGATGGGTGAAAATATAGGTACTGATGCTTTCTTCCGTCCCTTGTTAGGTTCTGTTATGATTAGGAACAAGCATGATATGTTGACTAAGTTTCTGAAGCTTAAGCCTCTGGTATTTCTTGGTTCTGAGACTAAAGATGCTTATGAGTTTATCTTAGACTGTTATGAGAGGCTGCATAAATTGGGTATTGTTCACCAACATGGGGTTGCGTTCATGTCTTTCCAACTTCAAGGTGAGGCCAAACAGTGGTGGAGAGCTTATATGGAGTGCATATCTTTTACTTTACCTCCACTTACTTGGACCCAATTTCATGCTCTATTTCTAGAAAGTATGTGCCCAGAACTTTAAGGGATCGCAAGAAGGATGAATTTATGTCTTTAGAACAAAGAGGTATGTCTGTGGCTGCTTATGAGGCCAAGTTCCATGCCTTATCCAGATATGCTACGCAGTTGGTTACTACTGATGAGGAGAGGATCCGGTTGTTTATCAGAGGTTTGAATTCTGAGTTGCAAGTATTATCTGTTCATATGACTTCTGTAGGGAGGGGTTTTAATTAGGTGACAGATTATGTTAAGAAAGTGGAGGGGGTGAGGCGAGACGGTCAAGCTAAGGCTTGGGCAAAAATAGGAAAGAATTCAGGTAACTTTCAAGGCTCTTACTCTAAGGGGTCTGGAAGGCCCACACTTGCAGCCAAGCAAATTCAGTCCGCTATGCCCGCCTCTACAGGTAACTACTCGGGAACTCCATCTCATAATTTCAGGAAAGTCAGAGTGTCGTACCTTCGACAGACGCAAACCATCTTTTGATTGTACTTGCTGCAACTGTGGTGAACCTGGGCATATGAGGAGATATTGTCCCCACCTACGTATATTAGATTCTGCGCAACAACAAAATTCTAGAGCAGTGGTACCCGCGGGGAATGGTAATAATGGTAGAGGATGTCCACAAGGTAGGTGGGGAGGTAATCAGTGAGGCCGTGGAGGTAGAGGAGATGGTAATGGTAATAGAGGTAGGGGTAACGCGCAACCAGGAAGGGAAGTAGCTCGACAAGATGATAGGGCTCAATGTTATGCTTTTCCGGGCAATAATGAGGCAGAGGCGTCCGACGCGGTGATCACAGGTACTATTCTTGTCTGTGACCAGATGGCTAATGTGTTGTTTGATCCGGGTTCTACTTATTCATATGTATATGTGAGATTTGCCTCTGATTTTGTGATGATTTGTGATATACTTGATGCTCCCATTTGTGTTTCTACCCCTGTTGGAGAGTCAGTCATAGTCACCCATGTCTATCGTGCTTGTCCTATTGTGTTTATGGGTTTTTAGACTTGGGCTAATTTGGTGATTTTGGATATGATTGACTTTGATATAATCTTAGGCATAACTTGGTTGTCCCCCTATTACGCTGTGCTTAATTGTAATACTAAGTCTGTGACTCTAGAAATTCCAGGAAAGGAAAAATTAGAGTGGGAAGGGGTGTACAAGCCTAAGCAAGCTAAGATTATATCCTCTATTCAGGCTAGTAAATTAGTAGAGTAGGGTTGTTTGGCTTATTTGGCTCATGTTAGTGATGTCGAGATTGAGGCTCCATCCATTGGGTCTATTCCTGTGGTGTCTGAATTTAGTGAAGTGTTTCCTAATGACTTGCCTGGTATGTCTCCGGATAGAGATATAGATTTTTGCATCAATTTAGAGCTTGTCACGCTCCTCATATCTATCCCTCCATATCGCATGGCTCCGACAGAATTTAGAGAGCTTAAGGCTCAAATCCAAGAGCTCCTTCATAAGGGATTTATTCGCCCTAGTGCTTCCCCATGGGGTGCTCCAGCTTTGTTTGTTAAGAAGAAGGATGGTAGTATGAGAATATGTATAGATTACTAGCAATTAAATAGGGTCACTATTCGAAATAGGTATCCCTTGCCTAGAATAGATGATCTCTTTGACCAATTGCAAGGTGCAGCAGTTTTCTCAAAGTTTGATCTAAGATACGGTTACCATCAATTGAAAATTAGGCCTGAGGATGTGCCCAACACGGCGTTTAGAACTCGTTATGGGCACTATGAGTTTTTGGTTATGTCTATTGGTTTGACCAATGCGCCTGCAGCTTCCATGATTTTGATTAATGGAGTGTTCAAGCCATTTCTTGATTCCTTTGTGATAGTCTTTATTGATGATATTTTGGTTTATTCGAAAAGTGAAGAAGAGCATGCCAACCATCTTCGTACTGTTTTGGGTGTTCTTGGAGAACAAAAGTTATATGCTAAATTTTCAAAGTGTGAATTTTGGTTGAAATTAGTTGCATTTTTGGGGCATGTAGTGTCAAAAAAAGGTGTAATGGTAGATCCTCAAAAGATTGAAGCGGTTAGGAATTGGGTTAGGCCTGGCTCGGTGACGGAGGTTAGGAGTTTTGTGGGACTCGCTAGCTATTATTGTCGATTTTTTAAGAATTTTGCTTCAATTGCTACTCACTTGACCAATTTGACCAAAAAGGAGATACCATTTGAATGGACTGAAAAATGTGAGGAGAGCTTTCAAAAGCTTAAGACTCTTTTGACCACCGCACCTATCCTAGCATTACTGGTGGAAGGTGAGGATTTTATAGTTTATTGTGATGCTTCTCATTCTGGATTGGGCACTGTGTTAATGCAGGATAAGAATGTTATAGCCTATGCGTCGCGCCAATTGAAGGTGCATGAGAGAAATTATCCAACCCATGATTTGGAGTTAGCGGCAATAATATTTGCTCTTAAGATCTAGCGACATTATCTTTATAGTGTTAAGTGTGAAGTGTTTACTGATCATCGTAGTTTGTAACATCTGTTCACTCAAAAGGATCTAAATTTGAGACAGCGAAGATGGATGGAGTTACTCAAAGATTATGATGTGACCATTCAATACCATCCGAATAAGGCTAATGTTGTGGCAGACGCTTTGAGTTGAAAAACGGTAAGTATGGGTAGCTCAGCTTACTTGAGTGTAACCAAGCGACCTTTGGCCAAAGAAATTCAAACCTTAGAGTCTAAGTTCATACAGTTGGGCATCTCTAAAAGAGGCGGGGTGTTAGCTAGCATTGAAGTTAAGGCCACATTCATTGAGGAGATCAAGGACAAACAATTTGAGGATGAAAATTTGAACGAACTCAAGGAGAAGATGGCGAATGGTAAGGCACAAGAGACCACTCTTGATGCGAATGGTGTACTCAATGTTAAAGGGAGGATTTGTGTTCCTCGAGTTGATGGCTTGATTAAAAATTTTCTGGCAGAATCTCATGGTTCGCGATAATCTATTCATCTGGGTGTGACCAAGATGTATAGAGATCTGAAACGAATTTATTGGTGGTCGGGCATGAAGAAAGATATGGCGGAATTTGTGGTGAAGTGTCAGAATTGCCAACAAGTGAAATATGAGCATCAAAGGTCTGCAGGTTTACTTCAAAAAATGCCAATTCCGGAATGGAAGTGGGAAATAATAGCTATGGATGTTGTTATTGGTCTTCCCAAGACTTTGGGGAAATTCGATTCTATTTGTGTAGTGGTTGATAGATTGACTAAGTTAGCCCATTTCATTTCGGTAAGAACATATTATAACGCTGAACAATGTATGTGAAAGAGATAGTGAGGTTGCATGGGGTGCCCCTTTCTATCACCTCAGATTGTGGTACCTAATTCACTTCCAAGTTTTCGAGGAAATTGCATGATGAATTGGGCACACAACTCACTTTTAGTACAACCTTTCATCCACAGACAAATGGACAATCAGAGAGGTCTATTCAAGTATTGGAAGACATGTTGGGGGCATTTGTGATTGATTTTGGAGGGCATTGGGATAAATTCATAGCTTTGTGTAAGTTCTCCTGTAATTATAGTTATCACTCCAGCATTGACATGGCACCATTTGAGGCATTATATGGGAGGGGATGTAGGTCACCCATAGGTTGGTTCGAGGTTGGAGATGTGAAACCTTTGGGGGTTGATTTAGTGAAAGATGCTCAAGATAAGGTGAGGAGTATTCAAGCTAAACTTCTAGCAGCCCAGAGTAGACAGAAGAAGTATGCGGATCATAAGGTAAGAGACATGGAATTTCAGACTGGTGAAAACGTTTTCCTTAAGGTATCAACCATGAAAGGGGTGACGAGATTTGGTAAGAAGGGGAAGTTAAGTCCGCGATATATTGGTCCCTTTGAGGTTCTTGAATGTGTAGGGCCGGTGGCGTATAGATTGGCTCTACCCCCTAATCTATCTGGTGTTCATCTAGTATTTCATGTGTCTATGCTGGAGATATATCATGGTGATAGAGATTATATCATTAAGTGGGACTCAATTGTGCTAGACAAAGACCTCCAATATGAGGAGGAACCGATTGCTATTCTTGATCATGATGTGCATAAGTTGAGGACCAAGGAGATTAAGTTAGTGAAGGTTCAATGGAAGCATCGTCTAGTTGAGGAAGCTAGTTGGGAAATCGAGAGGGACATGCGAGACAAGTATTCCCAATTGTTCATCGAATCAAGTACTACTTCATTCTTTCCTTAGCCTACTTTTCCTAAGTTTTGTCACTCGGGGACGAGTGATGGGTAAATTGGTATCTATTGTAACGACCGGGTTTCGTCGTTATAGAAATGCCAACGGGGGAAATTTTGGGGTGGAAAAAACTTTTTCGTAGTTTTAGTATTTTCCCAACCTTATCCAGATTTGGACGAAATTGGAGTCCTTGAGGTGTGGGAAAATCTGGTAACAATCGGGTGAGTTGTTTTTGTTTTTGATTGCATGAGTAGTTAGAAAACTTGTTAAGGAAATCGTACCACTTTACAGAATTAAATTCGGGAGAGTAAAACTCCCGGAATCGATCTTAGCATAAATCATATTTTCTGATCGTCGTGGGTTAGCGGTGTGTTGTGAAAATGGATTTTGGAATTCCTTCAATTGATTCTCTGGTTGTGTTTCTGCTGCTTTGGCGGGTGTTTGGCTGCTCTGGCGGGGCCGCTACAGCGGAATATGGGGCGCTGTGGAAGGTACGACGAGACTTAAACTCGTAGGGAAAGATGAATAGCTTATTGGTTTGAAATTGCCGCTATGGCGGGGAAGCAGGTCGCTCTGGCGTCACCGCTACAACGGGATGAGGGCCTTTGTGACGGGCTAGACGCGACCTAATGTCGTTAATAAACCCCTAAATGACCTTATTTGGCACTTTTCGACTTTTAGAGCTAAGTAACAACCCACAGGCGATTTCTACTCAGTTTTCACCATTCTTGAGGCTAAAGGTAAGCTTTTCACTCCTCAAATCCGTTTCTTAATCCGTAGAACGTAACAGAATGGGTGAATATTGATTGGGGAGGATTTTGTTATAGATTCTATGGTGAAAAAAACCCTAAATTGGTTAGTTGGGATCATGGGTTTGATCTAAGGTTCATAGATTGTTATAGTTTTAGGTAATTAGCGATTGTTTGTTGATTCCTGTGTTATTGTGATTGCTTGTAAACCAAGAACAAGCGGAACAAATTCGGAAAGGAAAGGATCAAGTTTCGTAGGGTTTCAAGCTTGTTTCGAGGTAGGTGATGGTTGTGATTCTATGTTTGTGTGATGTATGCTTGTTCTTGCTTCATTATGGTACTTGTGTATGTATGAATGTTGCAATGTTGATCACACTTGTTGTAAATGAGATAGATGAATATGATTGCCATGAAATCATGACTTAAATGTATGATCTTGATGATGTACTTGTGTTTGTGATTGTGGTGTGTGAATAGGGTCGGATTGCCACGTTCCGGCATAACTAACTTGGATCGGATTGCCACGTTCTGGCATAATTATTGGATCAGATTGCCACGTTCCGGCATAATTATTGGATTGGATTGCCATGTTCTGGCATAAATATGGGATCGGATTGCCACGTTCCGGCATGCTAACTGTTTGGTTTGGGTTCCGTGAGAGCACCAATTATGTGATGATAAATGTGAAATGCATTGTTGATTCTTCATGTTGATGATGTTGTATATGTTGATATATATGCTTGTGATTTTAATGTTGTTTGACTTGTTTATGTTGTAATAGTGCGATAGCCGCGTGATCCTACCAGTACACTGTGATTGTGTACTAATACTGCACTTGCTCTTATTTTTGTTGAGTACAGGGCATCTTCACACGACTATTGACAGACCTCGCTGAGAAGATCAGTGATCGTAGCTTCAAATTCAAGGGTGAGCTAATTTTTTTGGGCTGCCATGGGATTCTCTTTCGTCTATGTCCATCATTTCGGGACTTAGATATTTGTTCTAGTTATTGGATTAGTTCATTAGTTTGGGGATGTATCCCTTCTTGTTTAGACTTGGATCATTTGTTTAGATGTTTCGGTACATTGACTTTCAGATTCTAGGTATTAAATTTTCGCATTTGTTAGTTAATTAACTTGCTTCTGTAACTTAATTGCCTTAGTTTTTAGATTATTTGCTTGGTTTGTGTTGTAGTAGTGGTTCTCCCATCGGAGTATTAGTGTGGGTGACAATTACGACGGTCTGGGTAGTGACAATTAATTAACTTTCAAATTTTGAATCTCATTTTTTCAATTTAGTTGGAAGAATAAAATTTGCATTTTAACATCTTTTAAAAGTATTTAACAAAGCTATAAGTTAGTTTTTTTCTTTCTAAAATTCAAAATTTAACCCTGTCATAAGTGAAATTTTTATTGATACTTATATTTGTATGCATGTATGATAAAAAAATGATAATTTAAAATAGTAAAAGTTAAATTTAAATAACATTAAATAAATAATAAATAATAATATAAATATAATATTTTAAGTCAATAACTAAACCTATATTGAGATAGAAATTGAATGCCAGGATAATTATTTCCTTGTGTATAATAAATCTTTTATTTATTTATTTTATGTGTGGCCCAATTAATGTAAAGTTGTTAACTAATGTCTAATGAAAAACAAATTTCATATGCTAGATTTGTTATTTGATGGACGGTCAAGATTAAATCTTAGCCTCTATAAATTGGTCATCCTACACCACTCACTAGAGTTATCAAATTGTTCACTAGACACTTTTTCGCCGCTGACAATGGTTATAACATAAGGTTTGAACAAGGAGGTACCATGATAATGTGTTCAAGTATGTTTCTATAATGTCTCTCTATAATCAACTTGTTTCAAATCATAACATGCATTAAGTTTATGTTTACAATAAATTTTTAAGGTAAAATTTTATATATATAATTTTTCATAGGTTCTAAATTACCTTTTTCATGACATCATTATTTTTGAAAGCATTAGAAAATCATTAAAGTTCTTAAAATTTATCAACTATGTGAGGACTTACAAATTTGTAAAACATCGAATAGAAAATTATGTGAATACTACAAAATTTGGATATTCTTCCTTATATATAGTAGTAATTAAAAAAAAATTAGTTTCAAAATTTGCAATTTTAATCCACCTCATGACTAGTAATAAATCACACTTCATTATATAAAAAATTGATCAATTTTTTAATGAACAATAAATAATGTAACTTAGCAATTAATAAGGTGAATGAAAAATATTTTTTAGATCTTTTTCGACTAGAGAGTAGAATATACCTTTTAGGAAAACAATTTCTAACTCGAAAAAAATTCTAATTATCGATTCATGACCGAAGCCGAACTCCAAACCAGAACACGATGCTATGATCGATTTGATATCCGACCGTGACACCCCATACATGAACTGGCCCCGACTCTCATTTAAGGACCCTGTATTCAAACTAAATTTTGACGTCAAAACCTAAAATGGGATACAAACCCAACACCCGCCCTAGGCTCCGACCTAGACACCCTAACATATGACTCGACACCCAAACTGTGACCCCACATCTTAACTTGGATCTGACATACAAATCAAAACTAGATCCAGACACTCGATGCTAGACCCAACTTTTGAAGTACGACCAAAACCCCATAGTTGATCCGAGATAATACCTCGACTCCTGACTCCAGACCTAGGACCCAATATTCAAATAGGGACTTGACCCCGACTCCTGACATGGAACCAAAAGTTTGAATTAGGACTCGACCCCGACTTGTAAATTGGGACTAGACTCTAACACCTGACTCAGGACCCAACTTTCAAACTGGAATATGACCTCGATCGTAACACCTTTGAGTTTGGGAAAGGTACACCGGGATGAACGGGCAGGTCGACAGCCTTAGACCAACCATGAACCCTCCAAGATTGTGTAAACGGTCCGTGGAAGGGTTTCACGTCCCATTTAGGGGAAGCTGGTTGGCCATTTAAGGAAACCTTGAATGATGGCCCATCTGTACGACACCCTTGATGGACCGTGAAGGGCTAAAAAATCCGTGAAGGTCTCCAGTTTATATCTCCTGTCAAATTTTTAAGTCAGGGATATTTTAGTCTTTCCCTATGCATTTAATACCTAAGATATGTCATTTTAACCCCTATTCTAAGCCCTATATATGTAATTTAAGTCTTAAAACTACCCATTGTAAATCATTCTCCTAAATCATAAATTTTCCTCCAAGTTTATCTCAAAAGTTCTCTCAAAGCTATGGAAAAAGAAGCTAGGGTTTCACTTCAAGATATTTAATTAACCATAGCTCTTGGGCCTTGATCACTAATTCACCTATGGAGTCCTTTCCTCCATAGGGTTCCCAAGATATTCCAATTTTACAAGTTCAATTCTCAATTCAATGTTAGGGTTTTATCCAATCTTCATGGTGGGTTCTCTTCAATTGTGATTTTATTAATTAATTTATATCTTCTAATGCATGAATTGAGGTAATTACAAGATTTTGAGTTGAATCCACATTAAACCATTCATGATCCATGATTTTAAACTATGAACACATGATGAAGCTTATGAACTATGAAATATGAATTTATGAAGATTTTCATGCTTTTATGAAATTGATGTAACTAATTTGAGGATTTTTTGAAAGGAAAGTATCAATGTTATTGTGAAAGGTTTTTCACATGCTACTATGATCATAAATATGAAAGGTATTCTCATATATGGATTTGGTGAAAGGTTTTCTCACCTATGTGGAATTGTGTTTTATGGAGCTATTCTATGTTTTAATTTTTAGATGTAGATTGGTATTGATCATTGTCTCTCCTATATAATAATGATATTTGATTTTGATCTATTCCATTGGGATTTTAACTTAGCACTGAGTGGGCTTTCAGGTGGAGGATCAAATAGGGTAGTCTCTAGTAGCAACCTCTAGTCCTAAACTATGTGCCCTCGCCAGGTTTCTCTTACATGACCTAACTAGTAGATCCACTTTATCAAAAGATGATGTGTACGGGTTCTATCTTGGCAAGTAGAATCCTCTTCTGGATATACCGGATTCCATGATATAGCTCTCATGGTCTTATTAAAGGTTAAAACTAATATCCCACAAAAAGAATACGTTTTCTTCATAGCTTCCTTATGTCTTTTATTTTAAATGAGTTGACCATATCTTATGATTTATATGTTGTTGTTTCTTTATGCTTTCAAAGGTACAAACGTTGGTCATTCATTGTATATTTAATGTCACAACCCAAAGTACCTCCTAGGCGTGACATGACATATCATACCCTGAAAGGCCCTTCACAAGGCACTTTGCATACATAACCAAGATAATAGAACCAACAAGTTAAAAAAAAACAGTTTATATAATAAAAGAGTTTTTCAAAACGAAGTGGAAGTCTACATAGTTTCAAAGCCATCTATTACATCAAGAGTGACTGAGAGGTAACCTGTACATCACATACAATATCTAAAAAAATATAAAGAAAATAAGCAATAAAGATTCGGTCCTCGGAACCGAGTAAAAATAGGAGTAGAAGGGGTTCTATTTATTGACCCCAAATAGCTAGGGTTCAAAATTCGAAATTGGTTGGATGGATTTGGAATACAGATTTGAAATTGAATTTTGAGTTACTGAATGGGATAAAGATTTTGGTCTTGGTTCTTGTGATTTGAATGTAAAAACTAACAAAACAAAGAGTCAAAGAGAATAGATATTACCTTTCAAACAAAACTTGACATAATCCATTACTTCCTTTGCTCGAAATAGGTTAGTTAGCTCTAATGGAGAACAAATGAGACCCACAAGTTTCTTTATCGAGCGGGTAAAAACATGTGGGTGAACTTGATTGCTATAGAAGACAAACTCCATTAATATATTACTCCCAAAAGAGCGAGCTACATCTGGATACGATGAAAGAGGACGGAGAAACAATTGACCAACATCAAACATTGATATGAATTGGATCTTCTATTTCTTGAGGAAGCTCAAATTGTTGAGGAAAATGTACACAAACTACTAAAGAAGGTTGAGAACTTGTGGAGGAGTTTAATGTAGTGCATAAATTAAGATATCCCTCACCTTCTATACCATTCGATTATGCGATCTCATCCTTGTGAATGCTGCTTAAAAGCATAAGCCATCGCTTGGAAACACAAGCACAAAAATTTCTCTCTTGGCCACTGGGAAGATGTTTGAATACCTCAAAGAGGCATTCATCAGGAAGAATTTCAATGGAAGGATGATTCCTCTGCCCAAAATTTTGAGAAGTAGTAGTGGCACAAATCCTCTCCCTAGAAGGAAAATTAACATTCCAAATTTGACCACGTGATAAAAGCAGAGATGATTGTCTTGAAGTTGGATATGAACCTCGAAAAAAGCACAATTTTCTGAAAACCAAGAGATTAAACACATCAGACAAAGATCAGAATAGAAACTTATATACATGATATACCCATCTGTTTTCTTATCACCATCATATATAAGCTATCACTTGAAAGAGGGAGAAAAAAAATAAAAAATAAGATAAAGACACAAGCTTTGTGTTTAGTACGATTTCCATATTTTTCATGTTTGGTTGACTTCAATGTTTTGGAAAATATTTTCCAAATAATCTTATTTTCTCAAAATTAAGGAAAATTACTTACCTCCAAAAATAATCTGTTAAACATTTTCCAAAACTCATTTTCAACTAACATGTCAACTTTGCTTAGGGTTGCAACCACCTACAAGCAGAGACTTCAGTTACCAATTTTTCAAATTAGTATCGAGAATTGGTAATTAAGATGTGGGGTTGTAGTTTGGGTGCTGGGTCACGTGTTAGGGTGCCTAGGTCGGATCCTAGGTCGGGTGTTGGAGCTGTATCCCATTTTGTGTGTTGGGGTCCAACTCAGGTCTTAGTTCGAATATTAGGTCATTAAACGAGAGTCAGGGTCAAGTCCTAGGTCATGTGTCAGGGTCGAATACCAAATTGATCATAGCATTGTGTTCTGGTTTGGAGTTGGGGTTGGGTCCTGAATCAATAATCAAAATTGTTTTTCGGGTTAGAAAATATTTTTCTAGAAGGTATATTCTACTCTGTAGCCGAAAACAAATCTAGAAAATGTTTTCATTCGCTCCATTAGTTTCTAAGTTACATTATTTTATGCTCATTAAAAAATAATAATTTTTTATATAATGAAATGTGATTTATTACCAGTCATGAGGTGGATTAGAATTGCAAATTTTGAAAATAATCTTTTTTTAATTACTACTATATATAAGGAAGGATATCCAATTTTTATAGTCTTCACATAATTTTCTTGTCATTTCTATTCGAAGTGTTACAAATTTGTAAGTCCTCACATATTTGTTAAATTTTAAGAACTTCAATGATTTTCTACAATTCTTTCAAAAATGATGATCTAATGATTTTCTCTGCTTGTAGATGCTTGCAACCCTAACCCAATCCCTCATCTACCCTAAGTCAAATCTCACTTATCAATTCTCGATACTAGTTTGGAATCCGACTCATGATTCTCAATTTGGGACCCAACTCACGACCTTGATTCAAGACCCAGCTCTCGAGTCTAAAATTTTCTCGGAGTCGATCCTCGATTTGGGTGTCAAATCCTAGGGAAGCACTCGAGGTCGAATTCTAGGTTGGGTGTTTGGGTGGTGATGTGAGTCGGGTGTTAGAATCTGGTTTTTGGTAGAGAGTCGAGGTCAGGTCACAAGTTGGTTGTCAGGTTCATACACATGCTCAAACCGCAAACCAAGGTGGAGACTGAAAAAGTTTGTTTGGTCCTAGTGGGGTCAAGCCCAATAGAATAAAATTTCATGTGCCAATTTACTTGGCTAGGAATTAAACTTTGAGAGCAAGCTAAAATTTGTGGAAGACAATTTTTGTATTTCTTTTTTTTGTGCTTGGAGCCTAAGTTTGACCACCTATAAAAGGATGGTGATTCTTCATTGTTGAAGTCATCCTAAACTCATAGTAAAATACATTAGAATAGTACAAAATCAGTAGAGCAATTCTCTTAGATGTATTTGGGATCTCTCCCATTTCTTTAATAATAAACAGGTAGTTGTTCTCTGGTGGACATAGGATCATTCAGATCAAACAACGTTAAATATTGTTGTTCTTCCTAGTTTTTTATTTTCACATTTCTGCTAAAAGGGGTTTTATTCTTATTTGAGTGTCAGGGTAAGAATTGGGTCCTAGTTCGAATATAGGGTCCTGAAACGAGTGTTGTGGTTAGGTTCTATTTTGGAAGTTCAGGTCCCAATTAAGGGGTCAGGGTCAAGTTCCAATTTGGAAGTCGGTCCTTGGACGAAAGTCAGGAATCTCAGTTCGGTCCTCCTTTGGAAGTCTAGTCTCGCATCAGGTGTCTGGGTCAGGGTCGGGTCCTAACTTGGAAGTTGGTCTTAGTTCAGATGTCTGGTCTCTAGTTAGAGTATCAAGGTTAAATCAGAAATCATGTGTTGGGGTGGGGTCCCAATTCAGAAGTCAGGTCTCTATTCAAGAGTAGAGTTTGGATCTTGAATAAGTTTTGGGGTCGGGTGTCGGGTTAAGGTCTTTCTATAAAAGTTAGGATTTGTATTGGGTTTCAGGGTAGGGTCCGGGTCATTGTTCAAAAGTCTGGTCCCATTTCAGATGTTGTGTCCCAAGTTAAATTTCAAGGTTGGAAATAAGGTCGGGCATTCGGGTAGGGTCATGATTAAGAAATAATGTCCTAATTCAATAGTTGGGGTTGGATATTGAATCAGTCGTCAAGGTCAAGTATGGGTGATATTCTGATTCAAAATATAGGTACCCATTTGGGTGTCAAAGTCGTATTCCAGTTTTAAAGTTGGGTCCTGAGTCGGGTGTCAGGGTCTGGTCCCAATTTGCTAGTTGGGTTTCTAATGAGAGCTAGTGTTGAGTCTAAATTCAAAAGATTGGTCCCGGTCAAGAGTCAGGGTCAAGTCCCTATCTGAAAGTTGGGTCCTAGGTCTAGAGTCACGAGTCAAGGTTGCGTCTCATATCAACTATTAGGGTTTGGTCGTACTTCAAAAGTTGGGTCCCACATCGGGTGTCGAGGTCAAGTCTGGATTTGGACATCGGATCCCAGTTAAGATCCACGGTTGCAATTTGGGTGTTGGTTCACATGTTAGGGTGTCTAGGTCGGAGCCTAGGTCGGGTGTTGGGGTTTTATCCCATTTTGTGTTTGGGGTCAAAATTAGGTCTTAGTTTGAATATCGGGTCCTTAAACGAGAGTAGGGGTCAGGTCCTAGGTCGAATGTCAGGGTCGGATACCAAATTGATCATAACATTATGTTCTGGTTTGGAGTTGGGGTCGGGTCTTGAATCAATAATCAAAATTTTTTTTTCGGGTTAGAAACTATTTTTCAAAAAGGTATATTCTACTCTGTAGCCGAAAAAAATCTAGAAAATGTTTTTCATTCACTCTATTAGGTTCTATGTTACATTATTTGATGCTCATTAAAATATAATAATTATTTTAATATAATGAAGTGTGATTTATTACCAGTCATGAGGTGTATTAGAATTGCAAATTTTGAAAATAAACTTTTTTAATTACTACTCTATATAAGGAAGGATATCCAATTTCTGTAGTCTTCACATAATTTTCTTGTCATTTCTATTCGAAGTTTTACAAATTTGTAAGTCCTCACATATTTGTTAAATTTTAGCAACTTTAATGATTTTCTACAATGCTTTCAAAAATGATGATCAGATGAAAAAGGTTATATAGAACCTACAAAAAAATATTCATATATATAATATTTTACCTTAAAAAGTTGTTGTAAACATTAACTTAATGTACGTTAGGATTTGAAACAAGATGATTCATAGAGAGACGTTATAGAAACATACCTGAATACATTATCGCGGTGCCTTCTTGTTCAAACCTTATGTTATCACAATTATCAGCGGCGAGAAAGTGTCAAGAGAACTACATGATAACCCTAGTCAGTGGAATGGGATGACCAATTTATAGAAGCTGAGATTTAAACTTGACCGTCCATTAAAAACCAACCTAACATATGAAATTTGTTTTTCGTTAGACATTAGTTACCAACTTTACATTAATTGGGTCAAAAATAAAATAAATTAATCCAAACATTTATTATAAAAAAGCAAATAATTATCCTAGCATTCAATTTCTATCTCAATATAGGTTTAGTTATTGACTTGAAATATTATTTTTATAATATTATTTATTGTTTATTTATAATTTAACGTTTACTATTTTAAATTTTCATTTATTGATTGAATGTAAAGTTTATTTCTCTAGTTTGCTCTTCTAATTTTATGCCGTACATGCTGAAAAAATTTAAGTACTAATAAAAAATTCACTTATGATAGGATTATATTTAAAATTTAGAAAACAAATACAATTAACTTTTAGCATTGTTAAATAATATTAAAAGGTGTCAAAAATGCAAATTTTATTCTTCCATTTCAATATCGGATAGTTAATTAATTAAATTTTATATGCATGCACTATTAACATAAAATTAAGCTAATAAATGATTAAATATAAATACATAC
>JAJOOR010031474.1:0-10448 GCA_036250505.1 Solanum acaule | reverse complement strand
TTTTACATTTACTATTGAAGTAATAAAAACTGATAAGAATGTTATTGCAGATTACTTATCAAGACAAAGCTACTCAAACTGAGAAAGAAAATACAATGGAAGAGATACTCAAAGCCATTACTACACTTTGCATAAAAGTGGATAGTATGGACAATGAAATACAAAAACTAAAGACTAATGAAGATAATCTGAAGTCTAAAGCTAGTACAAGTCAGCAGCATGACTATAAAAATGCGGAGCTAAGTTGATCGGAAGACTTTAAAAATCCAGAGATAAAATGTGACGTTGGGAAACACCTTAAAACCCATAATATTTGTTTAAATACAGCTGCAGGTACAAGTAAACAAGTTAGTAAAAAACAACATAAGAATACAAACTTAAACCAGCTATTTGAAAACCATTTACTCCAAAAATGCCAAGAAACACATTGACTATGGAACCACAAACCTCTACCTATGTAGATAGCCTACAAAATGAGAAAAAATTATATAACCATGTCACGAGAACATATATTGAAAATATATACAAAATCCAAATCTATTTAAACCGTAATCCTAGATCCACTATAACCAAAGAACCAAGTCAAGACTACCTAACCCAAAAATTACAAGGGTACAACAAGCTAATTGCACAGCCAAAAACTAACGCCAATTTAGTAAGGACATGTTACAATTACGGACTATTAAATACCATATACACATACGACAGAGAAGAAATAAGTGGAATACTAGAACTATATAAGACATTCATTACATATAAAAAAGTTACCAAGGGAAATTTATTTTATGTAAAGTTTTATACAGCACCAGTAGAGATATTATACGAAGAGATAAAACCCCCAATCCAAGTTATTAAAATAGGACTAACCAAAGATATGATTATTCCTGAAGATATTGGACAACAGGAAGAAACACGAAAAATAGAGATACCAAGTTTTTATGCTAATAAAAGAATAATTAGCATATCAACTATTATACAAGAGTTAGCAAACAATTATTTAAATGAAAATGCTATATGGAGTTACTACTCTAGAGATCAGTTAATGATATATTCAAATTCAAGAGAGCCAAGGAAATCATAAATGGATGAAGTCCAGCGATGGATTTTATCATTATTAAAATCAAAAGAAAGACCTACAACGAGAGCACTAAAGACAGGATTTATTTCAGCAGAGTTATTAACCAGGTATTGCAAGCTAATTGGACAAAAATATCCAGATCATATATGTTCAAAATGCAATGGAGAAGATAATGTAATCCCCGATGTCCAGCTGGAATAAAAGAAGATAGAGACGGAAAAGAGATAAGATAAAGAGAAGAAGACAAAGAAGATAAAGACAAAGGACAAAGAGATAAAAGAAAACATAAAAACGTGTTTGGCCAACAAAGCGACACAAAGCCAAAAGTAGATATAAATTATTTTGTAAAAGTCTTATAGTGTACAGTCGTAGTCATATTATTATTACTAGGTACAAGTTAGTAGAGTAAATTAGTCAAGATATGCATGTGCATTATTAAAGTAGTATTGACAAGTGTAAAGCATGGTAGGTGGTGTGTATTGTTAAGAAGACAAGTGTAAAGTAGCATTAAAGTAAATAGTGTAAAGTCTAGGTGCATTATCATGCAAAAAGTCATGACATTATTGTAAAGTAGATAGTACGTAGGATAGAATTTGAAAAGTGCGGTAGAAATTCCTTTCTATATAAAGGAATGCACATGTAACATAATGGGCAGACTTGAATAAACGCACTTTCATAAACACTCTCTCAAATATTCAACTTAAGCTATTCATATTTAATAGATAATGGAACAAATTTCAGATATCATGGATAAGCAAGAGGCAAAAGTATATTGTTTAATAAATATGCAGAACTAATTTCATATATTCCTTAATATCATATATATGATTGAATAAATTTATGTTAGTTATTATGTATTAGAATTATTTGAATCATGATTTCTAGTTTATTAGCACACTGGAAACGGGGAGAAAACTTCTATACTATGCCATCCTAACGTTGAAACCGGTAGGCGAGGAAAGCCGTTTAGGAGAGTAAACAAGGTTGAGGCGCTGATAAGAAGGAAGTATCTGCTAAAGTACAATGCTAGTAGTGACAGGAGAACATGATAAAGATAGTCTAGTTCATAATAATCTAATATGAATTTAATTAATTATGAATATGATAGGAAGGAATAATTGAAAATAAAAACAAACCTGCATAACAACGAACATGACTACATATCATGAAATGAAATGTCCCCTTTAGCATGATTTAAAAGTTTTATACATGTCTACCATACTTGGTACATTGTTTTGTACTAACCCATACTCTTGCCTACATTTTTAGCAAATGTAGGGTCTGTCACGACCCAGGGGTACACCTTAAATGTAACAAGGTGTACAAGACACCGAGAGGCCTTATACAAGACCCTTAGCATATCATAACATAATGTAATAGAAATGATGCGGAAATTTTAAAACATTTTTCCATACAATCAAGTCTCTTATAAAAACAAGCGGAAGTCTATTGCACTTTGTCTCAAACCATCTAGTACATGAATATCTTTGGGATGCAGCCCATACAAAAGTTCTAAACATAAAAGAAAGACAACAGAATGATGAGTCTTCAAATGGGACTCATTTAGGGCAATGTTTTGATAGAATTAGTGTCCTCAAAGGCATATTTTTCCTCAATATCTGATGAAACCCATTAATTTTCCGGTACTTGGAGTTTGAGGGAAAGCATGGACACTACTTAGCAAAAAGGAACAAAAGCAGCTGAAAGAACGAAGAAATGAAGATCTGAGAATTGCCGAACCCATTCGGCAAGTTGCCAAAAGGTCTTATCCTCGCTTTTTGTTCTAGTCTGCTGAGCCCTGAAATAAAGGATCAAATCGGCGGTGAAAATGAGTAGCCAATGTGTCGCCGAGCAGTTTCGCGAAACAGTTCTATGTCACCCAATGATCCAAAACACGATGATGCTAAAGGATAGAGCAAGACGGCGATTAAACCTACCAAAGAGAGGATCGCCGAGTTGATCAGCCATCTAGACTAACGGCACAGAATGATTTGCTGCAACACAGATTTTTGAAAACTATAAATACTCGTTGAGAGTTGTAGCTTAATATCACATTTTTTATATAGAGTTTTTAACATACAATTTTGAGTTCTACGTTTGGAGAGGGTTTTGAAGAACTTCAAGGTTCAAAGGGTTTCAACTCCAAGAAATTAGACTTGGGTCTTGTGGATTCTTCACTCTTTGCTTGTTTTGATACTTAAATCTTCATACCCATTTGAATGCAAAATCATATTGGTATAAATTTCTATCTCTTTTACATGTCTAGCTAAAACCCCAATTCTTGTGGTATGATTTTGTGAATATGGGTTAGATTATCTATTTATTTGTTGTTTAGATGTGATTTCGTTTAGTAGTTGTGGTGGAAAATGAAATTGTAGTTTCAAATACCATTTTACCTTTGTGTTTTTGGCTTTCTCGGGAGAGAGGTTGTAAAATTAAGACTACTAAATTGATGGAAGGTGGGAGTGGGTCGACATGAGGCTCAACTAGAGAGAGTGAACTGATGAGTCCATAAATTGGACTCATTTAGGGTTATATTTTAATAAAAATTGTGTCCTCAAATGTTTGTTTTATCTCAATATCCGATGAAAACCCCTAAGTTTCAGGTATTTGAAGTTTGAAGGAAAGCATGGACACTACTTGCAAAAATATGAACAAAAAGGCTGAAAAGAACAAGAAAAGGAAGGCCTGAGGATCGCCAAGTCCACTTGGTGAATCGCCGAAGGGTCCCACTTCGCCTTTTGTTCCAGCGTGTTGAGCCCTGAAGGAAAGGATCAAGTCGGCAGGAAAAAAGAGAAGTCGACGCATCGCCGAGAATTTCTACGAAGCAGTACTATGTCACCCAATGACCCAGAGCACGACGATGCCGAAGGATGGTGCAAGACGGCGATGAACTACACCAAATGGAGAATCACCGAGTTGATCGGCGATTCCGACTAATGTCACCAAATGATCCACCGCAACACATATTTTTGAAAACTATAAATACTCGTACTGCGGTCACACACCAAGAACTCTTCCCTATACTTGATTTTCTTGTTATTTTTGTTGTTTTTGCTAAACTTGTGACAAAACCCCATTGATATTTTACACTTTTGTGTCCCCCTTTAATTCATAATGTTTTTAATCGTTAATGTCCTTAGCTACGACTAGTTAGAACTAGATTTTATTTTTCTATTAATTCTCAAAACTGCTCCCTTGGGACACGACCCCAACCCTTGGTTGGGTTACTATTCTAATGCACGATCGTAGACACTCGTACTGGAAGTTGTGTTGTTGATTACAAAAACATTAAAATGGCGCCGCTGTTGGGGAGTGGTGTTATTTGGGAATTCTTAAGATTAGTAGAATTTTTGTTCTTATTAGTTGTAGTATACTAAATTTATTTTTAGTTTAGTTTTGTTGGTTTGTTTGTATCCAAACAAAGGGAATGAGCATGGCGAATTATACTCGGAAGCTAATGGAGTTTCCCCCATTAGAGGTAATGATGTTCCGGGACCGTATCCTCACCTTCAAACAAGTGGAGGGTGAGCGAATCCACAAATCATGGGCGAGATTTAATGAACTGATCAATCAATGCCCAAATCATGACATTCCGGACATAGCTCTCCTTGACTGTTTCTACAGAAGTCTTAATTCTGGAAACAAGAGGTTGGTAGACCAACTAATTCTGGGAGGCAACGCAAAACATCCATATGTGATAGCATCTCAACTGCTTAATCAAATGGCTGAGATGAATCAAGAAGTAGCAAAGGACTTCATGTTGGCCGCCCTAATGACTTAGATGGATGAGTTGGCCAAAAAGATGGTGAAGATGCAGGTCTAGTGTATGAGGAAGGATAAATTCATCCCTCCTCATCAGTGAAGTAGTCTCAAGGACAATGAGGTTAAAAGTCTTGAGGGAATGCTCTCAATCATTTTCTACAAGGTTACTGAGCAAGATAGAGAGTTGAAAGAAATGAAGGAAGACATTGAAGGAATGAAGTGGATGATTTGGTCTCATTCCAGAGTTGTCCAGCTGCTACAGAAACTCATGTGTTGTGCTTCGCCCGATCTCCACTCGAAACAGAGCGGGGGATTGCCTGGTGATACCAAGGCTAACCCCAAAACTAGAGTATGAGTACTGATTTATGTCGTGCCACAACTTTAACTAAGGCGCTATTTGGGAGGCAACCCTAAACCCTTAAATGCTTATAGTATGTTATGATTGAAATAAAGGTGTCTTGATTTTGTTGGATTGGGCAGGAAAAGTTTGTGAAAAGTACAGGATGAATTATATAATGCCATATCAACGAATCACCCACTAGATCGGTGACCTCGACAAATACCGCCATTTAGATCCTCACCTTAACTGTAGGTCCTGTAAAGCTCGGCGAGATAGATAAACACTCGGCGAATCATCGAATCGGTGAGATCTGAATGGTTTCTATATTGCCACGAGTTTTGACTTTCAACCTTTTTCACATTCTCTCAATCTCAATTTTTGCAATATTGCACCTATTTAATATTTTCAAAAGTTTTCGTATCTCTTGAGTATGTTAACTGATTTAGTAGTGCTTGGATCTGTACTATTCCGTAGTATAACATCATAGTTTTGAGTTGATCTGACTAAAAGTCTAGTCGTAAAAATCCTGCAATCAATTGTGATAATTATACTCTTACTGCAAGAAATTTTGCCCCAAGATGTGTACTGTGTTCTGCTGACAACTTTAGACTATTCAAGTACCTCTCTTGACTTGCTAATCCAACCCTTTTGCGTATATTGTTGAAATCCAGTTCTGATGATTTGACAAGAATGAAATTTTATGAGGTGCTCCTGCATACTGTTTATATTGAGCAAAGAGAAAAAAAAAACTGTAAGCTTGATTGATCTAGTGCATGTTTGATTTTGTTCTCTGGGGTTCTGAGATAAAATCGAGGAGATAGATGGGAACTAGGAACAATGAGCTGATTGGCGAGCTAGGTCGAGCTCACCAAATCACCCAGTGGTTCGCCTATTGACCCCATCTCACCTTTAATTCCATGCTATTTCAGACATAGATTCTGTAGAATTCGGCGAGAAGTCTCAGATCGCCAAAAACATTCGGCGAATCGCCAAAAGCATCCTCTATCACCCCTTGTCTGCACCCCTTTTCCTTTATTGCACTGTGACTCTCAGCGGACAAAGAATTGCTCGCCAAAGCAACTAGGCGATTCGCCGATCTATTCAGCAAGACAGTCTGAACTTGTGTCCTTATGAATTTGATTTAGCCATTCTAACTTGTTCCCAAATTCTTTGCAGAAATGGGTAGAACTAAAGATGCAAGAGAAAGCAGGTCACCTCAAGGTAAAACAAAAGGGATTAAAATCAACGAGAATGCAACTGCATTCAGAAGCAAGGTTGCTAAACTTTCCATAGTTGGTGGGAGAGGCAAGGGCAAGGACAAGATCCTTGAACTATCACATGCAAGCACTGATAGTGATGAATTTTACAGAAATGACCCCAACCAATCTGACAGTGAGAATGTGGGTTTTGATAAGGATGATCTGTTAGTCGTACAGATGGTTGAACGGTGAAGTACGAAGCTGAATGATCTATCTAGGATTAGGAATACCTAGCCTACCAGTCCTACATCCCCAGTTCCAGAGCACACAATGGTATTAGCGCCTCCAGTACAGGGTCCTCCGCCTAAGTCAACAAATCGAATAAAAGCTGAGGGATTGAGGACAATTCTGGAGGAAATGTGCTGTGCATAGACGGGGTTATAGACAGACACCTAGAGAAAATAGAATGCCTGAGATATCATAAGTTCCAAGTATTCACCAAGCCCCGCGGTCATTATATTCAAAACTGGGTAGGAGAGTTCTATAGTACATATAGTGCACTAATACCCCAGTAAAAGCAACTAGCAGCAACCTTCAAAGAACTAGACTATGTGGTTGTTAGAGGTAGGAGCGTGAAGTGTGATAGTGAGGCGACTAACGTAGTTTTGGGCATTTCCACAAATATTGGAAATCCCTTCCAGCACTTGATAAGGACATCATGGCCCCCACGAGCCATCTAGTGGCTCGTGTGGAGGATCAACCTTAGAGTGGCTACCACTTCCCCCTTCACAGGTATCACTACACATCGTGGACCGCACCACGAGCCGTCTAGGTGCTTGTGGGAGGGGAATCCTCTTTGGGTGGACATTGTACGCCTTTACGAGCTACATCACGCCTCGTGGTGCCCTTCACGGCTCGTATAGGCCTTGGTGAAGGGTGCCTAGGTTCAGTCTTGGCGTCTGACCTCTCACTTTGTCCCTTGCTTAGCCTACTAGATTCCGATGTGTTACATTAACTATGGGGACCAACTAAATAGTAATGATCTCAGAATTTATATCCCTCACCCTTACTAGACGTTATATACAACCCTTAGAGATCATCTTTCTAGCTTTAAGACAAGAGTAAAAATAACCCTTAGGAATAAAATTTCCCCCTTTACACTCTAGGATGGGTTCATTTGGAGACTCAAACTTGACTAGATGGGTTTTTCAATGAGTAGAGGCATAACAGGAATATATTCAATACATACAAAGGATAACATCAAAATCTAGCATATCAAGCTTTACAAGACCAATATGAGTGATTCTATGGGACATTTTCTATCAAACCTCTTAGCCATGATAGAATCACCAATTGGAGTACAGACATAAAAAGGATCTATCAACACATTCAAAAGAACATCAAACCTCATAGCCACATATGGCATTAAAAAAGATAAGGTAGCACCGGGGTTAAGTAAAGCATAAACATCAATTTGGAAGACTTTTAACAGATCGGTAACCACATCGGAAGAACCCTCTTGCTCATGAAGAGTGTGAAGTGCATATAATCTACTTTTCTTGTGACTTTCACTAAAATCGGATGAAGGATTCGGTTGAACCTATCAATGATTTTCTCCTTCATTCTTAGCAACTGAGGGATAGTCCCTTATCTTGTGGTCCATCTTACCACTACCAAAACAAGCATTTGTGTTGGCTAAACACTTACCCTCATACTTCTATCCACACTTAACACAAGTAGACATAGAAAATGAAGATCCACCACAATTTCCTCCTTAAGGCTTAGGGTTTAAACACCATATCTTTGTTGAAATTAGATGGAGCGTTGGAGGAACCTTGACCGAAAAACATTTGTCGAGACCTAGAACGAAGAAGATACTGTCATCGTCTTTGGCCCTCTTTGCCTCCCTAGACCTATCCTTAAGTTTCTCCTCTTTGATTTATTGAGCATGAACCATGAGATGATAAATTTCCATGTCATTGATGAGCATGCCGGTATGACATTCCTTAACAATTATTTCGGATACACCCAAATCCAATTTACTCATCCTTGTCCTAGGATCGGCAATCATTGTGGGAAAATATTAAGACAATTGTGTGAACATCAAAGCATATTCCTTAACACTCATGTTTCCTTGACGAAGGTTGATGAATGCAAGTACATTTGCCTTCCTCATCTCAAGGGGAAGGAATCTATGAAGGAAAGAAACTTTGAACTTTTCCCAATCAAGAGGACCTTAATCTTCCTCTCTCCCATCTTTCCATTGGTTGAACTATATTTCAGCAACACCCTTAAGTTGATAAGTGATCAATTCTGCTTTTTCCACTGGCATCACTCCCATGATCATTAACACATTATACACCTCATCAATAATCTCTTGATGGTCTTCCTCAACCTCAGAACCTTAAAACCCCAAAGGATTCATTCTAATGAAATCCCTCACTCTTGATGCCGATGTACCCATATTTGGGTTCACGGGTACCACAACTTCCTTACTGGCTTGAGTTGTCATGTCTTGATCCAACACTTGAAAAGTGTAACGACCCGAGAGGACCCCCTAGTCGTTATCGGCGTATTCGACCTCTCGGAGGTCTTATACAAGCCCTTAGCATTCGTCATAGCATTTATCATAGAAAAATAGCGAAAAATTTAAAACTTTTTCATAATATAACACAGGACTTAAAAGTCACCTCATTAAACCTTTAATATAAAATCGGAATACTACGTCTCAAGGTAGCCATCTTAAAACACGACTACAACACAATAGGGAGACAACCCTTACAATACAATAGAACTACTATCTAGTACATTACTTAAGGAAACTCTTTAACATGCAGGTCCTTGAATCTTTAAGGACACACCCGAACTTGGGAATAGTAAGCCAAGTTCATCACTTCTAGGAAAAGCCCTTTAGCCACCACCACCTACACATGGTGTAAAAAGATGAAGAAGAATGGTGTTAGTACAAGAATGCACTAAGAATGATAACCATGCGAAAACATGCTTTAAAAAGGACATTTAGTTGGAAACCATGCATCATGCCTTTTTAGAGAAACTTCAAGAACATTTAGTTCCATAGGAACAACATAAATCCACATACATCATCATAAACATGGAAACCATTCATAATAGCACATAAAGCCACTTATAACATTTTAGGCACTTTCAATTCATACAATACATTACCTTCTTCTTTATCTTAACTCCTTTCCTGAAGCAAACCTTGGGGAATACTTGGTGCAATGTATCATCTTAAGGTTACCTAGGGGGAACTTACATATATTCATAGAGTCATAAGCATACCATAAGACATAGTCTTTACATTGGAACTATCACCTAAGACAACCCCCAAGTCACACTAGTGCAATGTGCAAGTAGTATCCCATAATACTACTCATACCAAGTATTCCTAGGAAGCCACCATAGACTAGGAACATCATATTCAACAAGTCATAACATCTTTATTTAACATTACATATAGGACCAACATATATCATAACATCATGTAAGGACTTTTTACTACATCATTAGTCATAACCCATTTAGTTCATATCATAGGTAAACCACCTTCACAGCCACTTCACAAGCTCACTTGTGCAATGTACACATGGAGTCCCATACCCCCACATATACTAAGCAAACCCATTAAGAAGTCATAAATGTAATTCACATGCATAATCATACTTCATGTCTTGACATACGTAAAGTCAACTTTAACATGCTTTCATATTAACATACATAGACCATAGTCTTCATTACATAAAGAGCCTAATCATAACCTCCCTTAGAGTCCACTTGTGCAATGCATAAGTAGGGTCCATAGTCCTACCTACACTAAGTAACTCTTCAAGAAATCATGACTAGAGTTCATATTCTTATCTTAGTTCATTTCTTAACTTTCGGGAGACATCGCCATAACCAATAGAGACCATGTGAGCTACATGGAATCTAGTGTTCTACTCCCACACCGAAAAGAGAGGGTACTACTTGCCAAGGTAGGACCTACATACATAATAGCTATCTAGTGGATCCACTAAGCTAAGACCTACGGGGGCACGTAGTTATG
>JAJOOR010031473.1:0-14572 GCA_036250505.1 Solanum acaule | reverse complement strand
GTTAGCTCTCTTGATCACCTCCTCTACCGTCCTGAAATTCATCGAGATATTGATTTTTTAAGTTATATCACGTCAGTGCATAGAACTTAAACTCTGTTTACTCTTTGAAAATGCTAATAACGGAGGTGAACTTACTTGAACTTCATTACTGCCAGTACAGGTCCAAATATTTCTTCTTTTGCAATTGTCATATCATCCTGCCAAAAGCATTATGAAGACGTAAGTAACCAACAAAGTGAGGTTTGGAGGTAGAGAGACTGAATACCCGGTGAGATCCTACATGAATAAGGCTAATACTATGACAGACACGATACACCAGACTACCATCAAGCCGAATCTCATTGAAAAGCAAGCCAACACTCAATTACTTACTATAACCTTCTATCCTAGTCCGTGACCTTCATACCCTCTTATCTATGAAGATGCAAGTAAGCTATTGTATACTTCATCTCAGCATTCAAAATGCAACAATGATAAGTTCAAAATGCTTACTTCAACATCAATAAATATGGTTGGCTCAATGAAATAACCCTTCCTATCCAATGCATTGCCCCCCGTTAGCAATTTTGCACCCTCCCTCTTGCCATGTTCAATGTACGAAAGTACTCTCTCATACTGTTTTTTATCAACCTGCATCAGGTAAAGAGTGAGTTAGATATAGACACGATGAAATACATTTGCGATTTTGGTAAAGACAAGTAGAAACATCTTAAAAAGAACAGTTCAAATGTATACTTGAGGTCCTTGATGAGAATTTGGATCAAAAGGATCACCAACCACCCATGTTTTTGCCATCTCTTCCAATTTCTTGACAAATTTATCGTAAATACCTTCTTGGATGAAAAGACGAGATCCAGCCACACAAATTTCTCCCTAAAAACGAACGAAAGAAAGGAACAACACGAATTACCTCACTTATATGTTTGAGACATGATAAGAAATGATGTTTAATGAAAAATATGGAATTCAGTTTACCTTGTTGTATAGGATTCCAACTAGGGCAAGTGGTGCAATTTTTTCAACATCTACATCATCGAATACTATAAAAGGCGACTTCCCTCCCAATTCTAGCGAGACAGGTTTTAAATTGCTTAATGCTGCAGCCTGCATTACTAGACGTCCTACTTCTGTCGAACCTGTGAAGCTTATCTGAATAAAAACACACATTACAAACCGGTATGATTAGCTAAGGCAGTACTCTAACTTTCATTTTACAAATATGTCAATTGGGAATCACCTTGTCTACGTCCATATGCGAGCAAAGTGCAGCACCAGCAGTAGAACCAAATCCTGTTACGACATTGATCACTCCATCAGGAACACCTGCCTGTTTTGAAAAAGAGAAAACAGAGAATTTCAAGTGTCATACAATTAACTGATCTGACATGATAGTTTCATGTAGACGAGCACGAAATATTACCTGCTTAGCCAATTGAGCATAATAGAGAGCGGAAAGAGGAGTTTGTTCGGCAGGTTTGACAATCATAGTGCAACCAGCTGCTAATGCAGGGCCAACCTTCATAACGAACATCTGAGTTGGGAAATTCCAAGGAATAATGTGTCCGACAACACCAATTGGTTCGAGCAACGTGTATCCTTGTATCTCGCGTGACATTTTGAGAGTCGTTCCATGGATTTTATCTGCTGCACCAGCATAATAGCGAATAATTTCGGCTGCAGCTGGAATGTCCATGTTCTTTACAGGAGCAAATAACTTTCCTGCATCCATTGCATCCAATGCTGCTATTTCCTCTGCATTTTCTACGATTAAATCCGCAAATTTCAGCATTATCCTTCTCCTCTCCTGAATGTAACACCAACGCAAAATAAGACAATGCAAAGTTGAATTCAAGAAGTTACAAAATCAACTCAAAAGTAGGTTAATTGAATCAAAATAAAGGCAGCCATAACTTTTGAACAAGAACAACGAGTTTAACGATGAAACTGAGCATAACATCTTAATTACTAAAAGATTTTCTCAAAGTGAGGCTATATTTTTCAATGTTACATCTGTTTATTTATATTACTGCTTCTTTTTCATCTCTCCTTGAGCCGAAAACAACTTCCCTATCATCCACAGTAGGGGTAAGATCTGCGTACACATTACCCTTCCCAGACCCCACATGTAGAATTATATTGGATGAGCTGTTGTTGTTACGTCTCTTAGACATGACGGTTAGGATCGAGAACTGAGATAGTGCGGAATTTTTCCCATCAATGCTATAATTAATTACAATAACAAAAAACAATACTAATGGAAAGTTAAGAAAATAAAGGAGACACAAATTTAACATGGTTCGGTCAATATATAACAAATAGGATAAACACTATCATAGTCGATCACCATTTGACTAAAGGGAACAAGGCGAACACAAGGTAAAATTACAGGATTAATCTAAGAAATAATAGACATTTTTGTTGCTATGTACTAAGAAATTCACATTAGTTAAAGGTTAATCCTTTCTTTCATCTTTTTGTAACCTACGTTCGTTTCAATTCATGTGAACTATTTACAATTTGTTTTAAAAAGAATGGCGTTCTATATGTTATACCAATACAAACGCTATGACGATCATGAGTTTTGAAAGTCTTGCTACTACCCAAATGTTATAGCCAAATTAAGAACTACAAGTTACAAATACGTATTTTATTTCTTAATTTCGTGTTCAGTCAAATAAATCAGAATAAATTAAAATGAATGAGAATTCTTTTAATTGATTATGATGTTTTCAGGTTCCATCACTTTATGTAACTATTATGATTTAAACATTATCTTTTTTTAATTGCAATACTGTTGCTTTTTATAAAAGATTTTAAATAAAGTCAAAAAATGGAAAGAGGGGAAAAATTCTTTCCTTTTAGTGTCAAATCTTTTTCAATTTTCCACCCTACCACCCAATATTGCAGAAAATATTTGCAACTTTTGTCATAATTGTCTGCTTCCCAAAGTTATACTTCATGTTTCGATTTGTTTATTTTTAGATCTGAGACGGAATCTAAGAAAATAAAGATTTTTTTTAATATTATGATTTTAAATAAAAAATATGTAGAATATATCAAAAAATCGTTAACTTTGTGGTTTTAAACATATCATGCGAAAAGTTGATATTAAAGATTTGTAAAAAAGAAAAGAAGCATTCTTTTTAAAATGGACAAAAAAGGAAAGTAAGAGAAAACAAATCAAAACAGAGAGAGTAATTAGTTTATATTAGTATACTGATGACTATAACGTTTGCCAACTACAATTGATGTTTGGTAAGAATGATATGTACGTAAATTTGGGATAGAGAGATTATGTTTTTATATATTTTCGGTTCAATAAAAACGTTTTTCAAAATAAATTTGATAAAAACACAAGAGTAAACAAGCTATACAACATTACCATCATTTATAAAATATCATGTTGCGACTAAATAAAATAAAATAAAATAAGATTCCATTCATTCAATAGCGTGTGATTTTACCTTTTAAAAGGTACTTTTTCACTTATGATAGTTGTCATAATATTTAAAAAGACAATTGTCACTACTGGACAATAGAATAAATTTTGAAATTTATTACTAATATTTTCCATTTTTGTAATATGGTCTAAGTCAATTTGCACAACTTGATTTCAAAAGGTCTATTAGGTATGTTGTACCTTTTGAAACAAATGAATTTCAAAAGATACATTAGATACAAGAGCGGATCTAGGGGAACGGAAAGGTATTTATTCGAATCTCTCGATAATAATATCTAGATTTTAATTTCTTTAAACACAAGATTAAAAATAAACTAATTTAAAATTCAGCTTGATATTTTTAAATTCAAATTTTAAGCATTACATTTTTATTTTTTAAATCTCATTAATGAAATTCTTGAATCCACTGATAAATTTAGGTATGTTTGTACCTTTTGAAACAAATTAGTCAACAAAAGTGTTCTACAAAACTACTTAATGGATGGTCAAACTTTTGACATATACCTATTCATACCTTTTGTAAATTATGATTCTAAACAAGAACATTTCTATAATTATTACTTAAAAGTTCACCTAGAAAAATAGTAGTCTGTTTTTTTTTTTTTAAATGTCATTATAAAATCAAACGAATGAATAGTACTTTTTTTTAACTTTGTTTGACCCTATTTTCTTATTAATCCATTTAAAGAAAAATGACATATTTTATATATGAAAATACTTAATTATAAACTTTCTATTTATTCTTAATGAACATAATTTATAATCACACGATTATTATGAAATATTCAAAAATTCATAATTTTAAATATTTCATAATAATTGTGTGATTGTAAATTATGTTCATTACAGATAATGCAATTAGATATTTCCATATATAAAATGTGTCATTTAAAAAAAAAATGGATTAATAAAAAAATAATAAATGTCAACAAAGTAAAAAGAAAGTACAAATTACAAGGATCTTCATTGTTTTATTCATTTAAACTTTATATCAAATTATATTACACAAATTAAAACGAATAACAGAATTTACCGAGGGGGATAAGCGAGGCCAAGGGCCATTGTCGAAAGCTTCACGGGCGGCTTTGACAGCCAAATCAACATCCTCCTTGTCACCTTCACTAATTCTTGCAATAACCTCCTCATTTCTTGGATCTATCGTTTCAAACGTATTTTCTGTATTTAACGTAATATAGTTAGATTTTTTACGAAAAAATAAAAATATAAATAAATCAAAAAAATTTAATATCTAATATATTTTTTATCTCATATATATATCAAGTTTTTCTTTTTAGTTCATTCTAAAAATAAATAACACAAAATTCTTTATTTAGCAAATGTCTAAACTAGATCTCACTTATTTACCAAAAAAAAAAAAAAAATCAAACAAAAATATGTGGCTTTCTAAATAAGCACATGACACAAAATGCCAAAAAAAAACATTTATAGAGTCCACCACTCAATTACTACAACTACTACAAATTATTTTAGGAAGGATTGTAATTGTCGCACATGGTGCAACTCACGAGGGGACGTGCTTCTCTCTCCGATTCATTTTACTTGTCACGAAATAAATCTAAGAGAGGTGAAAATTCATTTGATTCTTCTCGATAAAAATAATATTATATAAACAATCATTTTATATATATATATTGGGTAATTTATCAAAGAAAATTGTTTACAAAAACACTTATCATTTTATTTATTATTTTTTATGTGTCTCAATTTATGTAGCATAATTTAAATTTGAAAATCAAATAATTTAATTTTAATCGTAAATTCAAATTAAACTTTTTTAAAAAATTAACATAATTAAAAACTATGTAAAAAGTATTATAAATTATAATTTTGATAATTCAAAATATTTTAATATATATATAAAGATTTATTTGACTTCCAAACGTGTCACATATATTCAGACAGAAAAAAGGGGTGGTTTGTATTGATTATTGACCGACCTCAATAGTTTTTTCCTATTTTATCTCGAGATAAGATAGTAGTAAATTCGATTTGTGTTTACGGACCTCAAAAGATTTTTCCTATTTTATCCGGAGAGATAAAACCGTACTAAGTTTTTATCTCGAAACTATCTATGCTCGTAAAGCATAACAAATGGACCCTAATAGAGATTGGATTTGAAGCTGCTGCAAACAGATTCATTGACCTAATTTCACAAACAGATTCAGTGTAATTTTTAAAAAAAGGTATAATTACTTAACCTGAAACGGAATCAATTAAATCACCATTAATGGCGACAGAGACACTCCACACACACAATCGCATAGAATCGCACAAAACGAACAGATTTGATTCAAGAAGCATTTTATAGAAACATTCAAAAGTTGAATCTGCAACATATAACTGATTTCCTTTGATTTTATTCATTCACGGAATTAAACAGAAGAAAATAGAAATTAGAAAGGTATAAATCTATCAAACCTGAAACGGAATCGACGAATTCACCATTGATGAACAGCTTTGTGAACTTAATTTTTGGAATTTGAAATTGAGTTTCTGAATTCCCATTCGATTCCGCCATTTTTTTCACTTTAATTCTTTTTTTTTTTTTTGCATCTGCTACTGTTGCGTTGCCCTGTGTCTTATGGAACTGGAAGAGAAATAACACATGCTTACATACAGCCTATTTATAGGCTGGAAGTCAGCCGGAGTCTTTTTCTTGTGAGGGGCAGTTACATAAATAATCTTAAATAATAGGTAAATTTTAGATTTAGCAAACATAAAAATTATATTTATATGTTATAGCTATAGTTTGTATAATTGCGCCTCATAGCAAACTTTATATTTCAGTATACATATACATAAAAAATATGTATTTGGGTCTATTTGTATATTTCGATATATAAATGGGTCATGCATTTGTATATTTCGGTATACAAATGGGTCATGCATTTATATATTTCGGTCTATTTGTATATTTATGTGTACAAATAGGTCATGCATTTGTATATTTCGGTCTATTTGTATATTTCGATATATAAATGGGTCATACATTTGTATATTTTGGTCTATTTGTATATTTTGATATACAAATGGAATGACAAAAAACATGAAATGTTTGTTGCGAATTACAAATAAAAGAAATTATGACTATAACATTTAATTTGAATTAATAGTTTGTTATTTCATATAATTTTTCCTAAATAATAAGTGATTATCACGGAGAAAATAATGTGTACGCAATCCTATGAAGATAAAAAAAGTATATGTACTTTCATAATTAATGTTTGGCTCCAATTTTTATTTCAAAGTGAAGTAGGGAGAGAATGGATTTTATTAGTTTTATTTCTATTTTGGGAAGATAAATACTATCTTTGTCCATTTTTAATTGTCATAATTTTTTTTTTAGAGTCAAATTATAAAAGTTTTGGCTAACATTTAACGACATATTTTTCATCATATTGATATGCAAAAAAGGTAAGTTATAGTACTTTTTGTATAGTTTTTGAATATCTCATTTTTTTATTTAAAGTATCGAATTAATGTAATCTAATTCAACTTTGAAAATTAGTCAAATTGACTTTCGAAAAACGTAACATGACAAATAAAAATGGGCGAAGGAAGTAAATTATTTTTGATAGATTTTTGACTCAAATAAAATAACTATATATAATATAAAAGAATTATTTTTATATATATAAGTTAAAAGTCAAACTTATATACATGAAAAAATGTGAAAATTTTCAATTTTCAATTTTATCTATTGACAAATGTATGTATTTTTAGTTTGACTTATTTACTTTTTTTTATATAATACGTCAATATTCTTGCTTGCTTATTCACTTTTTTACGTATCAAGTAAAATTGGGGGTCACTTGAATAATTGCTTATTTACTTGTAATTGTATTGCTTATTCATATTTTTACCCAACAAAAAAATTGGGCCCACTTAAATATTGTCCATTTTACTTGTAATTGTGATTCGGTCTATATTTATAATTTATTCCATTTTATATGTTCATTTTAAATTTTATATACCTATTAAATTATAAATGTGAGTAATTTATTATAATATTTATATTAATTTATATATAATAATAATTTTTTTTAAAATAATTTGAAATAAGTAATTAATGTTGATGATAGAATATGAAAAAAGATTTAAAAAAAATCTTGATATGCTAATTATGTAATTTTATGTAAATATTAGATATGAAAGTTTAATTATTTATGTATGACTTATTTATATTTTGCGTGTTTCTAAATTTTACATTATTAAAAAAATCATACTAAATAAGTATGACTTAATTAAGTGTAGCAAATATCTCTGATGATTTAAATTTGAACATTTGGTTTAATTGTCCAAAATTCTATCATATTTTATTAATACGTTTGCTTATTATTTCTCGATCTTTTATCCATAAATTTCTTTTGATTTCTAATGTTAATGTTAGATCGTTGATATTATTAATAAAAAAAATTATTATATTTAAAAAAAATACGACAAATAAAGATTATGGATTTCAAATATTCGTGATTGGGCAATCGAAAAGTAGAACTAATTTGTTCTCTTGTTTTTATGAAGAGTTAGATATTTTTTTTATGATTTGATTTTTTAAAATTATTAGTAACTTTAATATTTTTCTACATTAATTAGGTTAATTTACCTATGAAGGACAACTCTTTATAGTAAAAGCACACTAATCAATCAAGATTAAGTCGTGATTGTTTTCTAAAACTTTGTTACTATCACTATTAAGCCTACGTTCTTGTGGTCATTTCAAACTTAATCTTTTCGTAAGATTCATTATTTATTCGATTGAACTTGTTGATTTCGTGTTAATCCTAACTTGATTTGAAAATCCTAAACCCCCTTTTACCTCTCTACTTCAACCCTTATCGTTGACGTTTACTTGAAAAATTATTTCTCAAATGTTCCAAGTAAATATCATGTTAGCAGCCAGAGATGTAAAGCCTTAATAACCAACAAGGGCGGTGGTGGAGTGGTAAGTACTCATTCATCTTTAATCAAGAAGTCTCGGGTTCGAGTCTTCTTAGATACAGAGTCACTTTTGTTAGGGAGCGCTTTACCCCAACGTGAGATTTTCCGATGCAAATTTGGATTTAGTCGGGCTTCAACGTGGATACCGGATACCGAATGGAAAACCAAAAAAAAAAAAGCCTTAATAGAATCGGGTCGGAGTCAAGTGGGTAGAAGGAGACGATTAATTTAATTTTTAAAAATAAAAATATTAGTTAATATATACAAAATTAAAATTATTTTTCATATATAAATAATAAAGCTGAAATTCTTTACTTCTTCGGAATATGCCAATGCAATAAATATAATTTGCTATTTAATTTTAAAAGTTATCTGAGGAGGTTGATTGACTATGCTGGGCCAGGAGATTTTAATAATGGTAGTAAACACCAAAATGTGTAACACACACATTCAAGTCATGGCCCGTCCTTGCCATTTTCATAAATTTGATTAGACAAAAAAATAATAACAATAATTCGAATTTTATCGGGCTTTCATGTTGCGTACAATATATTAGATCGGAAATTTTAAAAAAAGTACATAAGAGAACTCATGGATATATTGCGATACATAAGTTATATATCAGACATATAAGTTATGTATCAAATACATAGATAAATCAGATTCATACTGATTTATGTTTGAAATAATTGGAGTTTTGTAACAACAATAACATTTGTACCAGATACATTGTACACAAACAAAGTTATATGATAGAGCCTAGAGGTGAAGTGATGTATCCGAATGTTAAGAGAGAAGGAAAAAAAGAATTTTTGTAATTAATTCAAATGATAGGGATTTTAAGAGATTATATTATTTTAAGTTGTGTAATTACGTAATTTAAAAAGAAATAGAAGAAGAAAATATAGAAAGCGAAATAGAAAAAGGCTATACAGAAATGTATAATGAAATCAAATTATGGAGTAACATTAATTAGATATTAATTGGAAACTACTTTTTGAATTCATCAGTTATTGGAATTATATGATAAACTATTACTATGCTATCAAAGTGGTAAAAATGATGATATTGATGTAACCTTAAAAAAAGAATTTGTAAATTACATAATCTTCATGAAAAAAATTGGGATATTAATGAAATATATGGAGGTGCAAAAAGCCAAAAAGATTATTATATATGAATATTATCCCCAAAAAGAATTTTCGAGATCCTAATTCTTAACTATGTGATACGTAACACCCAAAAATAAGGGCATCCATATGCCGTCGAAAAAAAAATAAAAAAAAATAAATAAAAAAAATAAAAATAAGAATAATAATAATAATATATAATAGAATAAAAATAAATATTCGTTATATGGGTATAATAGTATTTCCTAATTATTAATTGCAATACTTCATCGAGTTATTCGGTGCCACCTTATCTTGAATGTATCAAATAATACCCCTTCATCGAAAATTATACTGTTTAGCTAGGTTGAATTTTAATTATGTGTGCACGCATGCGGGCGCATATATATATATGTTGACTCTTCTTATAGTATTTTTTACGTATAGCTATTTTTTGATATTTTAAGACATTACATAAACATGACCCTTAACTTGACTTCAATGGACAATTATGCCCTCCAACTTTGAGTGTGCACAAGTAAACACTTAAACTTGTATAAAATTGAACAAGTAGACACCGTGTCCTACATGGCATAATACACGTAGGACGCCACGTAGGACACAAAATTGTGTTTATTTGTTCAATTTTATACAAGTTTCAGTGTCTACTTATGCACACCCAAAGTTAAAGGTCATAGTTGTCCGTTAACGCCAAGTTAAGGGTCATGTTTATATATTATGCCATATTTTAATACTTACATTCCAAAAATAAGAACATTCAATAAATTTTTTGGCTCCGCCACACATATCGTATCTTATTATAGGTGTAAAGATGAGTAATTGGTTAGGTTTGCATTAAATTATTGTTCTGTTTCTTCTGACTTTCTTTCATTTTATTGATTTTAAAAGAGTAAATGAAGTAGTCTTACATCAATTAAATATTTAATCAAATGCTATCTCTCCACAAGCAATACAGTTGCTTAAAAGGATAATTAGCATTTTAAGTTCCTCAAATATTAATAAATTTTATTTTTGATCTTTGTGATTATGAATTTTTTAGATGATTTTTATCGTGTTATTATAGTCATAGTTAATTTTTGAGTCTATTGATCTATTAGTGGAACTAAATAAAAATAATATGTTTAGAGTAGTTGCTAACCACATTCCACATGATTTATAAAACAATTAAAATGTAAAATAATACTAGTTGTAACTAAATAAGAATGGAGAAGACAACAAGAAAACAATGAAATTATGTCATAATATATTCTTGTCATCATGTAATCGTATTTTTTTAAAATTAGAATAAGTTTTTGCCCCAATCTCTGTCTATATACTATTTCTCATATGCTTATTAATTTTTTTTAAAATTACAAATTGCAAATTAACTATTCAATTCAAAGTAATAATTTCAATTTGTTTTTTTGTTTTTCACTTGGTGTCCTATATTAGAGGATCAGTAAATTTGGGTACATATAGAAAAATTTCACTTTGTGAATTAAAGTAATTCTTAATAAAGGTGATTATATATCTAATAAAACTCAAATCTAAACCATCTGAATATAAATAAAAAGTATTTATAATTTTATTGTGACACTCATTCGTTTACAATAGAAGCAATTGTTGCGTACTTGCATTAATCAAACAGATAAGAAAAACAACAACTCAATATACTAAACTTTCGCTATAAAAAAAAGAAGTAGACCATAAAGATTTAATATTATAATTTTTATTCTACATTTCTGGAAAAAAATATTATTTTCAAAGAGCCAGAACTCAGACATTGCCTCTTAAAAAAACAAGTTAGAATTATAATTAATTTAAAAGAAGTTGTGATTTTCCTACTATATATGTCCAATCCAAATAATTGCATCTAGAAGTTTTCTTTCGATAAAAATATTGTATGAATTATATTTTATAAGTTAATCTTATTATTTTTAATTGCACCATATTTTAAACCTCAATTAGTTAGAGTATGCAAATGTACCTTTGCTATCACTAGCAAATCCAATCAAGATTATGTGAATTTAGAAAAAAAATAGAATATGTAAAATAAAGCATAAGTAAAATTAAATATATTTTCAAAATTGACATTCTCACTTTGACATATATAACGTTTAAATTCTAAATTCATCACTATCAGCTTTGTTTATCTCATATTTAAAAAAAAAAATAGTAATAGGTGGAAATTTGATTCAAACATTGTATTTGTAATTAAAAATCATTAAATATATATAAATTATTTATTAAAGTCCTAATATCTTAAATAAATTAAAATTTTAAACTTCCCCTTTATATTGGATTTTAGTCTTATTTGTCAAAGTCGGTTTTCTTTCATTATATGAGTACGTAACAATTCATTAGAGATTAATTTGTCTGTTTTACTTCTCAATCACATTACCTTTATTAGCTTGTTTTGTTGTGTATATTACAAAAAATTGACCCTTAATATTACTTTGTTTGGTTGGTTAATAAAATAAGAAAATAAAAAAAGAGAAGTTGGAAAGAGTACTATTCATCATATGGAGAAAAGTTTAGAAGGAAAAGGTTATTTGATTTTTTAATAAACCGAATATAGGACGTTGAGATAGAATGGACAAATTTTTTTCATTGTTTTAAGTTTGAATTCCGAAAAAAACACTTTCATGCTTATTAATATTTAGTAGACCCCAATACTAATATCAGAATTGAGTAGGAAACTAAAAACAAAATAAAAAATTATGCAAAGACATGTCTAGAAGGTCGCATTTTTTCATTAGTTTTGGGTAAAATTAAAGTAGCTTTTGAAGATTAATACTCCATCCATCTTAATTTATAATTTTTTATCGAGAGTCAAGTTTATTTATTTTAATTGTGTATTTAGAGATATAATTTTTAAGATTCTTGAAATATAATTTATATATTTAAAAATTATATAAAAGTACTATAAATCACAAAAAATAATAATTTAAATTTATTCAAAGAACATACAAATAAAGTACAATCAATTTTTTTTATTTAACTCTCAAAATTTTAACTGTCTCATTAATTGAAATAGAGAAAGTAGGAAGTTTTCCAACTTATTTTAAATTCAAAATGGGGAAAGTCTTTGGCAATGAATGGCCTTGGAAATTAGAACATGGAATATAGAAGAAAAAGTAGAATTCCCTTTTACAATAATTTATTGACTAGGCAAATTAAATAGTGTTTTACTTTGAACATAAGAATAGCATTTTTTTCTAAGTAAAAAATAAGGTGTATTCCTTTGATGGAACGGAATAGGAAAAAAAAGTCAATTTCTCATCATAAATTAAAGGAAAGGATGCAGGATTTTTTAGTTATATACTGCGTAATTACTAATTAAAATAAAAAATATTTTGTTTTCTTTGTTATATATAAGGTGTTGTTGAATTAAATCTCTTTGATCTAAAATGCGACATTTTTGAATCGCCTTGTATAACTTCTCAATCCGCCACTATATTAAGTAGGTGTTTGCATATGCAATTTGAAATTATGATTTCAAATCTTAAATTTTTCAAACAGTGGGATTTAGGATTTCAAATTGTGATTTAAAAATTTTTAAAATGAAAAATTAAATTAATAAGTTGATATTTTTATAAAAAAAGACCCATCGGTCATTTTAAATTTTATATAAAAAGACTCATGCTCACGTGAAGAGATTGTTCATATCATGTGAAAAAATTATATGAAAGAATAACTAGTTACTACTTACTACTATTGTTGACTAGTTGATCTTTATAAAATTATATGTTGTTGAAACTATATAATTGCAAATATTTATTTGTAAAATGAACATGGACATATGTGATTTATCTATGCTGCAACGCTTTAGGACTTTTTGATATCTTATTTATGAACTATGATTTGCTCATTTGATTATATTGTACAAAAATTAGAGAAATTTTAATAGTTTTCCTAACGCGTGATGTTTTCTAATTTCAGTTTTAAATCAGTTAATTTCAAATCATATCTAAACGGGGTGTTAGATATTGTGTTGGGAGAGATCGATAGATCAAGAAATCCTCATCAACTAGGAGTCTCATTCATTGGTTTATAGGATCGACTCTATCTATATGTTACATATTATATGTTTTTATAGTGTATATATATTAATATTAGAGTAATTTCCCTAGATAGTCACCCATGTTTGGGAAATTACCTAGGAATATCACTTATGGTTGTTTTAGGACTACAATATCACCCAACTTTACCTATTTTCCTCAAAATATACTTGGCATAAAAAAAAAATTATATCTCTCCTACTAGGATGCCATGTCACATTTTTAAAATTTATTAATAATATTTTTTTAATTCTTTAAATGACAACTTGTTAATACATCTATAAGAGAGCATTAATCCATTATGAAAATCTAATTACTTCAATTTTATAGCGAAAATCTTTATCCTATGTTTCATTTATGAGTATTTGCCGTTATAGCCATTCAAAAATTTAGTCTTGCTATCGAGGAAAATATTAAACTAGTTCCTTGAAGCTGATGAAAAAGACAATAAATTTAGTAACAATTTTTTTTATCACCGCCTTATAAACAGATTTGATCTTCAAAATATTGTTTTTTTAGCATAAACGCTTCAAAAATGCGGGTCATGATTTGCTGTATATTTTTTTACTGGGTAATATGGGTTGTGTAGATTTTAAAAAAAAAATTGTTAATAGTAAAAGGGAATAATGTGACATGGCATCCCATTAGGAGAGATATAATGTTTTTTTTTTGTGTCAAGTATATTTTGAGAAAAAATAGTTAAAGTTGGATGATATTGTGGTCCTAAAGGAAACATAAATGATATTGTTAGGTAATTTTCCAAACATGGGTGACTATCTAGGGAAATTACTCAATAATGTGTGATCTAAGTTTTTTTTGTTTGTATTTGTGTGGGTGGTGAGCAAATCAAGGAATTTTGTCCGATTTAAATTAGCATTTGATTACTTTTATTAATACGTTACAACCTATAAATTATAATAATACCATTTGTTTATCTAAATTATAAAAATTACTATTAGTTTAAAGTGATAGCAAAGTTGACA
>JAJOOR010031472.1:0-22118 GCA_036250505.1 Solanum acaule | reverse complement strand
TATATATATATATTAAATGAAGTTAGATATTCATATTCCTAAGTAAAGAGATTCTATGCATCTGTTGTACCATTCAATTTAATTAAATATACTTCTTAGAAAACTAAAAATATCTTGATGCTTAGAAAACTGAAAATATCTTGATGCTTAGAAAACTGAAAATGCTCAAAGCTATATTGGAGGAGGTGTAACTCATAACTAATGAATAAAAAATTAACTTTTGTGATGGTTTAGTAGTTAAAAATTAATTAATATAAATACTTTACAACATTTTAATTTAGTGTAGGGCCAAAATGGTAATCCAACTTTGCACTTTGGTGCTTCCCACTTTTAATAATACTAGTTTTTGGGAACGTGCCTTGCACGTTTTCCCTTGTAATTACTACAAGATTTCTATATACTTAAAAAAAATTGAATTTCAGAACATAAAATATGTGTATTGCACACTACTTAGTATAAATATTTGTAAATAATTGAAATACAGTTACAATATGTATAAATAGTTATTCATAAAATAAAATAATGAAAAGAGAAGAAGTGTAACACCAAATTAAAGCTTAACATCAAATGGACAATCTGAGAATCATATCAAAAAGTTTTAAGAAATTGTAAATTTCACATGAGTTATTAGTTGTGAAGATCTCACATAATGTTTGAAGAGAAAATATAAAAGTTTATCAATATCCATTACATAATCATAGCATTCCAATAAATTATACAACTTCAAATTTACATTGTGTTGATCCCACAAATATTCGAAAATAAGATGAAATAGAGTAGACTAAAAATAATAAAATAGATAATGAATTCTAATACTTTTAACTAACGAAAAAGAGAAAAGACATAAAGACACAATCAAAGTTGTCCCGTATTTGCATAAACTCACCTTAACTTTAAAGTGTCCTATCACCCCACAGTACTATTTAATATCTTTGTAGATGGGCTATTTTGACCCATTCCCTCCCTATGATAGAATTCAATCCGACACGACCCTATTCTTTGAACAAAATTCAAAAGTGGTTGAATTCACCTAATAAAGGCATGGGGAACTCATCCAGTCAAACTCCAAGTCGCACAAATTCAAGAAGAGAAACGGAATGCAATGTGTTGTTTTTCAGATTCCATACACCAACTACTAGTCGGTAGGGGCAACTGTACTGAATTGAAATCTCTTGTTTTATTGGGGTTTAGTGTTGTTGGAGTGAAGAAGATAACAGAAAAAGGCAAAGGCGGTTGCAAGGGAGAAGCGGGAGAGAGAGGTGTATGAAATCACTTGATCTTGCTATGGAAAAAACCATGAAATCGAAAAATTAGGGCTACCAATGGCTATTTTGGGTTTAAAATTGGGGAAGTTGACATAAATTGATTAAATAATTAATAATAAAGAAAGAAAATGACATGTGGCACTTTTAAACTGGTCCATGGCAGTGAAAACATTGAATGACGCGCCTCATGTGCGTGGTAACAACCCAGATGAGGGAATGGGTTAAAATGGCCCATTTACAACGATATTAAATAGTTCTGTGGGGTGATAGGACACTTTGAAACTTAAGGTGTCTTTATGCAAATACGGGACAACTTTAATTGTGTCTTTATGTCTTTACTCTAACAAAAAATAAAGAATTCCAGTTTAAAAGAATGGAGGAACTTCCTCAATAACTAACAAAAGCATAAATAGATTTACCTCCTTTTTATTGCATATGTGATGAGCAATTATATCCATCAGCAATCATCTAACAACAATTATACATTAGAATATATAAGTGTATGCAGTAACATAAAGTGACTGTGATGAGCAATGTAATTACATCCACCGATAATCATCCATCAACAATTATACATCGGAAAAACTAAGTGTATGCATTAATATAAAGTGATTCTGAACAACTTTTTGGTATGCATAATTATAAGTCAGGAATTATAAAAGTCATTTTAAAAATAGATGGGATATGTAAAGTTTCTAACTAAAATCTAAATATGTGTGCCGTATTAAGATGTATTGTATTTCAGACGACATTTTTATTCTTAATGTTAAAGGATATTTCAGTTTTTAAATGATATAATTTACTGCCTTTTGTTGTAAAAAAACTCTTCATCTACCAAACTCCATTTTAGAATGAAAACAAATTAAATATTCCGTGAATTAATTCTATCTAGAAATATAATGGATTAATACCATATAATTATTATTTAATATTTTATTAATTAGTTTTTTAATAATATTTAAATTTAGTGAAGGGTAAAATCGTAATCCAATCTTGATGTTATGATTCCCACTTAAAATAATATATGATATGATATGATTGTGTTAGTGCTCAAAAGATCCTCTTTAGGGAAAACGGATCTTCACTTTACTAACAAAAACTTCTTCTAAAGCTATTTATTCTCACGCCCCGAAGCTACCCCCAGGACGTGGACATGGGACCTAGGATCACGAGTGACCCCAAGCTAATCCTGTTGGCATATCATAAGCATACTAAATAAACTAAAGTAAAGAAATACTGTGCGGAAACTAAATCATGAGATACTCTAAAATGATGGGGAATACCCATATACTAAATTTGAATATATGAAACTGAGAGTTTAACCAACAACTGAAAAGTCAAACTCTAACACTATGTTGAATCTAACTATGTTTGAAAATAGTCTCTAACTGACTAGAAGTGTTGGGACATGCCCCTAGCTAAATCTAGCAAACTGAAACTAAAACTAAAAGCAAAGAAAGATAATCATGTCACTCGTCTTCCAAGAATGAGGACTCACCACTGATGTTGCTGAACTGAAGATTGGGAACCGATCTATGTGTGATCTGAAAGCTGAGAACCTGAACCTATATCACGAGAAGATGAGGCCCAGAGTATGCATCAGTACTTGAAAGGTACTGAGCATGTAGAATAGAGTACAACTGAGCAATAACATAACTGAACCAAAGCATAATGTATGAGCAATGATAAGAGACAAACATGATACTAAACTGAAAACACTGAATCATGAACTACTGAATGCACTAACTAAGTTTATAATATGCTGAGACTGAAATCTGACTGTAACTGATAACATGGTCAATGCAATAGAATCTGACTGAACTATGGGAGCTACTAATAACTGACATAAAACCACATGAGCTAAATGTGGAGTCCGATGTATACGCCCCATTGAGCGGACCCAATAAACCCCTCCAGAGGTATAGAGGCATGACTAGCGTGATCACTAAAATGATGCCCACAAAGGGGACTTACAACCTATGGGGCACGTAGTTCTGGGACTTGAGGGTGACTGACCCTAGTCCACTCGGTAGTAAGGTTCTCCCAATTGATTAGGTAATTAATAATTTATGACTGAATTTCCGTAATACTGGATAGCTCAAAACTGACATGTTAACTGAAAATGCAACATTAATATGCTAACAATGAAACATTCAAATTTGAGGCATGTATATCTTAAATATCTGACCTAGCATGTGTAATTCATGAACTAAAATAACTACATAGCTAGGGTTCTGAATTTATGAAAGAATCTACATGAAACAATACTAAAATCATGAGAATCTGTTTAAGAACATTAAAGTAACTAATTCATAAAAATCTGCTGAAATTCTAGAAACGCTAGGTCTAGATAATATGAAGGGAATCAAGAATCTGACTGAATTCTAGGAACCTAATGTGTGAAAAGAACCCACTAGTGAAATCCCACATACTTGGTGACGAAATTCATGGAGATATCCTTTGATTTCGGGGATGGAGCTGAATAAAACTTGTTGCGTTCTTGGAGGGGTTTGAGTCGCATGTTTCTTCTCTTTTTGTTCTAGTTCGGATGATTTTAGGTGAATAAAGGTTTTGGTTATGTTCTAACTAGGTTATTAGGCTTAATTTGAGTAAACCGACGTAGTGTAGGGGTTAAACGACGCAGTTTAGGTGCCTAACGCATAGGGGAAAGGACCAAAACGACCCTAACTTAATTATGTCAAAGGCCACCCATAGAGGGCCCAACGGTCCGTGGGTTGATCTACAAACCGTAGGTAGGGGTCGTCGGTCAAGTCTACCCAATAGGACTTCACTAAAACGAGCATAACTTTTTACTCGAAAAAAGGATTTTAGCAAAATTGATGGCGTTGGAAAGAGGATTCAATTATCTATCATTAGGTGGATCATGGTGCACCTAATTCCTTTTGTGCTAAGAGTGATGACCATTTGAACTTGATCCATCAGCAATTTCCCTCTAACTGGTTGTTGACCCTCATGTACGGTCAGAGCTACGGTCCGTAGATCCAACCACGGACCATATTGGTCGAGCGTGGGTGGGATTAGAGACTATTAAGACTTGGGCCTTAACGACAGAACCCCACATGTGGTCTATTGTCCTACCTACGGTCCATGGGTGGTTCCGTTGGTACTAGCACCAGTTTTTCTGAAAATTAGGATTTGCTTCATTTTGAGATCTAAGGTGTTACAATATCTCCCCCATGGGAACATTCATCCTCAAATGAAGACTAAAATTGCTGGAGATGGAGGGAAAGAGCTGCAAACCTACAACTAAACACTGGAAATTTATTTTTGACGGAACTAAGTTCCAAGAACATGCAAATACACTGAAAATGCAAGTACAAACTGAAAGAACATGATACTAAGACTGAATATACGCATGAAGACATAAAAACTGAAGAGGAACTACTACCTCAAGCTAGAATGGAATCGAAAGGAAAGAGGTAAGGATACTTAGCCTTCATGGCTGCTTCTGCAACCCAAGTAGCTCCCTCTATGGGCTGTCTCCTCTACATAACCTTAACTGAAGCGACTTCTTTGTTTCTCAACCTTCTAACCTGACAATCAAGAATCTCAACTGGCACATCCTCATAAGTGAGACTATCCTTCACAAACTCACTTTCTAAAGGTACTGTAGATGCTGGATCACCCACACACTTCTTTAACAACGGAATGTGAAAAACCGAATGCACTGCCGCTAGTTTTGCTAGCAACTCTAACTCATAAGCCACTTTACCAACTCTTTTCAAGATCTTATAAGGGCCTACATATGTAGGACTGAGCTTCTCTTTCTTACCAAAACTCATCACCCCCTTCATAGGTGATACTTTTAGGGAAACCTAATCACCAACCTGGAAATCTAATTCCCTTCTCCTTACATCTACATAAGACTTCTGGCGACTGTGGGTTGTCTTAAGTCTATCTCTAATGAGTTGCACTTTCTCCATAGCATCATGAACTAAATCTGGCCCTATCAAGGTTGCTTCACCTACTTCAAACCAACCAACTGGAGATCTGCATCTAGACATATACAATGCCTTATAAGGTGCCATCTGAATGCTAGAATGGTAGCTATTATTGTAGGCGAACTCTATAAAAGGGAGGTGATCATCCCAACTACCGTTGAAGTCGATCACACAAGCTCTCAACAAATCCTCTAAGGTCTAAATGGTACACTCTACCTGACCATCCATCAGTGGATGAAATGATGTGCTAAGATTAACCTGAGTACCAAGACCTTTCTGAAATGACTTCCAGAAATGAGAGGTAAAATGAGGACCTCTATTTGAGAAGATAGACAAAGGTACCCCATTCAACCTGATTATCTCATTAATGTAAAGCTTGGCGTAGTCCTCCACCGAATCTGTAGTCTTAACAGCCAAAAAATGTGCCGACTTAGTGACTCTATCAACTATCATCCAAATGGAGTCATGTTGTCTGCAAGTACGAGGTAATCCTGTAGTGAAGTCCATTTGATTACGTCCCACTTCCAAGTAGGAATGTTGATCTCTTAGGTCATACCTCCTGGTTTCTGATGTTCTACTTTCACCCACTGGCAATTTTGGCACTAAGCCACAAAATCTGCTATATCCTTTTTCATACCTTTCTACCAAAAGACTTCCCGCAGATGACGGTACATCTTAGTGACGCATGTATGTATAGAATATCTAGAATTATGGGCTTTTTCAAGAATCTGTTGTCTCAACTCACCCACCTTGAGAACACATAATCAACCCTGATAGCGAAGCACACCATCTTCCCCCTTAGGAGAAAACCTCAACTCTTTACTGATGGAATGCACCCTTAAGTTGAAGCAATATCGGATCACTGTCTTGCTTTTCCTTAACCTCTGCTACCAATGAACATTCTGGCCCATTCTGAATTGTTTCACCACCATCTTAAATGCTCATAAGGCAAACTCCCAAGCGAGCAAGCCTGTGAACCTCCTTTTCTAGTTCCTTTCTTTCTTTCTCAACATGTGTTACACTACCCATAAATAGTCTGCTAAGAGCTTCTGCTACTACATTGGCCTTACTAGGATGGTAATGCACACTCATATCATAATCCTTGAGGAACTTAAGGCATCTCCTCTGGCAAAGATTCAACTCTTTCTGGGTGAACACTGAAGGCACTTGTGGTTTGTGAACACATCTACATGAGTTGGATAGTTTTTCTCATGCACCTTAAGCTGTCTAGAAGCATAAGCTATAACCTTACCTCGATGCATCAACACACAACCTAGGCCGACTCTGGACGCATCACAATAGATCACATAACTGTCTGAACCCTCTGGTAGAGTAAAAATAGGAGTTGTAGTCAACCTAGTTTTAGTTCTGCAAAGCTTTTCTCACAATCATCTAACTACTGAAACTTAACCTTCTTCTGCGTCAACTTAGTCATTGGAGAGGCTATGGATGAAAATCCTTCCATGAACCTTCTGTAATAACCAGCCAACCCTTAGAAACTTCTAATATCTATAGGAGAGGTAGGTTTGGGCCATTATTTTACTACTTCTATTTCCTGAGAATCCACTCGGATCCCTTCGCTAGACACAATGTTACCAAGGAAAGAAACAGATTGCAACCAAAACTCACATTTGCTAAACTTAGCAAATAACTGGTGATCTTTGAGAGTTTGTAGGACAACCCTCAAATTATCCGCATGTTCTTCCTCATTCCTAGAATAAATGAGGATATCATCAATAAAGACGATAATGAACAAGTCCAAATACTGCTTGAACACTCTGTTCATCAAATCCATGAAAGCTGCCGGAGCATTGGTTAGTCCAAATGACATACCTACAAATTCATAATGACCATACGGAGTTTTGAAGGCTATTTTCGAAATGTCACTATCTTTGATTCTAAGCTGATGATAACCGGATCTAAGGTCTCTCTTTGAGAAATTACTAGCACTCTGAAGTTGGTCAAACAAGTCATCAATCCTGGGGATGACATACTTATTCTTGATTGTAGCTTTGTTCAACTACCTATAGTCAATGCACATTCTAAGAGAACCATCTTTCTTCTTCACGAACAACACTGGTGCACCCCATGGGGAAATACAAGGCCTGATGCAGCCCTTATCTAGAAGGTTCTTTCAACTGATCTTTCAATTCCTTAACCTCAGCTGGAGCCATTCTGTAAAGAGGAATAAAAATAGGCTGGGTATATGGAAGGAGATTAATTCCAAAGTCTATTTCCGTTTCAGGAGGAACTCCGGGAAGATCTTCTGGAAACACTATTGGGAACTCATTGACTACTGGAACTGACTCAAAAGTTGGTGCTTCAGAGCTTGAATTCTTAACCTGAACTAGATGATAAAGATACGCCTTAAAAATCATCTTTCTGGCCTTAAGGTATGAAATGAATCGACCCATAGGCGCTAAACTACTACCCTTCCATTCTAAGATTGGTTCGCCTGGAAACTGAAAACGAACGGTCCTAGTTCTACAATCGACTGAGGCATAACATGAATGTAACCAATCCATGCCTAAAATGATATCGAAGTATACCATTTATTACTCTACAAGATCTGCTGAGGTGACTTTCTGGGAGACTGTGACAGGGCAATTTATGTATACCCGTATAGCTATAACTAGGTCACCGACTAGAGTGGAGACTGAGAAAGGTTTTGAGAGAGTTTCTGGACTAACATTGAAGTTGACTGCTATATAAGGAGTTACAAAGGAAAGAGTATCCCTTGGATCTAACAAAGCATAAATATCTAAGTGAAAGACTCGTAACGTACTAGTGACTACATCCGAGAGTCTTCCTGATCTTGGCGAGCTTGAAGAGCATACAACCTGTTTTGGTGCTGTCCACCACCTGTACCAAATGAGTTACCCTGTTGAGTCGGGTGACCTGCTGGTGTTGCTAAAGTTGTAGACTAAGCTCTACTATTATTGCTTACTTAACCCTATTTAGCAAAAGGACAATCTCTCAACTTGTGACCAGACTGACCACACCTAAAGCATCCTTCTTTTCCTACAAGACACTCGCCCGGATGGTTCTTACCACACTTAGGACAAGTTGGATAGGTCTGGTGCCTAAAACACTAAGTTAAGACTTAGAGCCTGTTGCCTTACCTTTTTGATCATTTAGGAACTTGGAGGATGGAACACTAGCAGATGAAGGTGCTAGAGTTGAAGACTTTTGTGGAAACTGCGAGCGATTTCCACCACCCGATTTCTGTTAAGAATAATCATAGTTGCCTGTTCTAGCCTTCTTATTCTCCTTAGCCTATTCCCTAAGCTTGTCTCCCTCAACCTGCTGAGCATGAGTCATGAGCCTAGCGATGTTCATATTTTCCAGCAACATAGCATTCCTACCCTCTGTTATCACTAAGTCTGACACTCCATACATAAACTTGTTCATTTTAGCCTTGGATTCATCAACCATGTGAGGAGCATACCTGGAGAGTTGGGTGAACTCGAGTCCATGCTCTTGGACTATCATGCTACCTTGCCTCAAGTTCATGAACTCCTGAGCTTTTGCCTCCCTTAACTCTCCTGGGAAAAACCTGTCTAGAAAGGTCTCACTAAAGCATTCCCAAGTGATAGGAGTTTCATCTGTACCCCTGTTCTCTTTCCACTGCGTATACCAAATATGAGCGACATCCTTAAGCTGGTAAGATACCAACTCTACCCTATCATTACATGTCACATGCATCACTCCAAAGATCTTCTTGACCTCAACTATGAAATTTTGGGAACCTCACCAATTTGCGATCCTAAGAACTTAGGTAGATTCATCCTTACAAAATCACGAGGCTTGGCTGCCACTGATCCACCACTAGCATTTGCAGGAACTGGAACCTTCTGGTTGTTCTGATTAGTCACACTCTGAGCCAAAATTTGAATTGGGTTGCTGAATTCTGCATTCAAAACATCCTGATCTGGGACTGGAGGAGCTGTGTTACCATTGTGTGCATTCATATTCCTTCCATAAGCTCTACGAGGAAACATGATTTGAAAGAGCATAATGAAGGATTAACACAAGGAATTAGATCATACCTTATGCATGATAAGAGTAACAAAGAAATTGAAGTTTTCCTAGAACACTTCGCAGCCTCCTTTGCATTAGATGTGGTGCATTTCACACCCATGAAAAGGACTCTACTTAGTGTAGCTTTTCAAAAATCGTAGGACACTTAAATCTAATGCTCTAATACGAAGTTTGTCACGCCCTGAAGCTACCCTAGGACGTGGACACGTGACCTAGGGTCACGAATGACCCCAAGCTAACCCTGTTGACATATCATAAGCATACTAAATAAACTGAAGTAAAGAAATACTGTGCAGTAACTAAATCATGAGATAATCTGAAATGATGGGGAATACCCATATACTAAATCTAAATATATGAAACTGAGAGCTCAAACAATAACTGAAAAGTCAAACTCTAACACTATAGTTGAATCTAACTATGTCTGAAAATAACCTCTAACTAACTAGAAGTGCTTGGACAAACCCCAGCTAAATCTAGCAAATTGAAACTAAAACTAAAAGCAAAGAAAGATAATCATGTCACTCGTCCTCGAAGAATGAGGACTTACCGCTGATGCTGCTGAACTGAATATCGGAAACCGATCTATGCATAATCAGGAAGCTGAGAACCTGAACCTACATCACGAGAAGATGTAGCGTATAGTATGCATCCGTACTTGAAAGGTAATGAGCATGCAGGACAGAGTAAAGCTGAACAATAACATAACTGAACCAAAGCATAATGTTTGAGCAATGATAAGAGATAAACATGATACTAACCTGAAATCATTGAATCATGAACTACTGAATGCAATGACCAAGTTTATAACATGCTGAGACTAAAATTTGACTGTAACAGATAACATGGTCAACGCAATAGATTCTGACTGAACTGTGGGAGCTACTAATAACAGACATAAAACCACATGAGCTAAATGTGGAGTCTGATGTATACGCCTCATCGAGAGGACCCAATATACCCCCGCCAAAGGTATAGAGGCATGATTGGCGTGATCACTAAAATAATGCCCACAAAGGAGACTTACAATCTACGGGGCACGTAGTTCTGCAACATGAAGATGACTGACCCTATTCATCTCAGTATTAAGCTTCTCCTAATTAATTAGGTAATTAACAATTTAAGATTGAATTTCTGTAATATTGGATAGCTCAGAACTGACATGCTAACTGAAAATACAACATTAATATGTTGATAATGAAACATTCAAATCTGAGGAATGTATATCTAAAATATCTGACCAAGCATGTGTAATTCATGAACTAAAAGAACTGCATAGCTAGGGTTCTGAATTTATGAAAGAATCTACACGAAACAATACTAAAATCATGAGAATCTGATTAGGAACATTAAAGTAACTAATCCATAATAATCTGGTAAAATTCTAGAAACCCTAGGTCTGGATAATATGAAGGGAACCAAGAATCTGACTAAATTCTAGGGACCTAATGGGGGGAAGGAACTCACTAGTGAAATCCCACATACCTGGTGACGAAATTCATAGAGAAATCATTCGATTTCGGAGCTGGAACTGAAGAAAAATTTTTGCGTTCTTGGAAGGGTTTGAGTTTCATGTTTTTTCTCTTTTTGCTCTAGTTTGAGTGATTTTTGGTGAATAAAGGTTTTGATGATATTCTAACTAGGTTATTAGGCTTAATCTGAGTAAAACGATGTAGCTTACGGGTTAAACGACGTAATTTAGGTGCCCAATGCATAGGGGAAAGGACCAAAATGACCCTAACTTAATTTTGTCGAAGGCCACTCACGAAGGGACCTATGGTCCGTGGGTTGATCTACAAGCCTTAGGTAGGGTTGTCGGTCAAGTCTGCCCGATAGGGCTTCACTAAAATGAGCACAACTTTTTACTGGGAGATAAGATTTTAGCAAACTCGGTGGCGTTGGAAAGAGGATTCAATTATCTAACATTATGTGGGTCATGATCCATGTAATTCATTTTGTGCTAAGAGTGATGACCATTTGAAATTGATCCATCAATAATTTCCCTCTAACTGGCTGCTGACCCTCACCTACGGTCAGACCTACGATCCATAGGTCCAACCACAGACCGTTTTGGTCGACCGTTGGTGGTATCACAGACTATTAAGACTTGGGCCTTAACGACGGAACCCCACCTACGGTCCGTGGTCCTACCTACGGTCAGTGGATAGTTTCATTGGTACTAGCACCAATTTTTTTGAAAACTAGGATTTTTTTCGTAAATTAACAATACATTTCTCAATACCAAATAGTAAATTTGGAACCATTAATGTTCCCTTAAATACTCTTCTCATCTGATAACTTAAAATACTTGAACTTATTTTATTTCAAAAGTCAATGCATGAAATTAAAATTATTATGTAAAAGCTTTCAAAATTTCTCAACTAAATAGGTTCATATGATAAAATAAACATGAACAAAAATTCAAAAACCAAAATACATGAAGTACTTTAATCTCTATGATCAGAATCAAAATTCAATAAGAAGGAATAAGGTGAATTCGAATTTCATGAAAACTTGGGTAAAAACCGTAGATTTAACTCTTACTGACTGGATTTTAGATGTAGGCTGTGAGGACTAACTTAGTCAATCACTCTGAGTAGTCTTACATACCTTAGTGACGAATCGGAAGTAATATTGTGGAAGATGAACCCTATCCTTGGTATATGTTGATGATCTTCAGAGTAGGAATTTAGGAGTTAATGAGAGGGTTTAACATCAAAAAAACAGATTTCATACACGTTTAGGGTCATTTACATAACTCTCTAAGTTTTTTTAGGACAAAAATACCCTCAAAATAATGAATAATAAGAGCTTGAAGACAAAATTTAATTCAAGTAGACAATGAGGTCCGTTTTCTCTTTGTATTGCAGAGCATCTGGCATGTTAAGCATCTTTAGTAAATGAGTCATAATTTTTTACTAAGATCTCAAATTGACGCAAATTTGACGGTGCTGGAAAGAAGACTCATAGACCATTAATTTGATAGGGTATGAGTCACCTAACTCTTTATATTTTAATAGATATGATCGTTTGAAGCTAACCATTATATGAACTCATCATGAAAAAACATAGCCGATAGAAATGCTTTAAATTTGGCTTAGTGTTAGAGGTCCCTTATGACCCTAAATCACTTTCGATACCCTTTCTATACTTGGTACAGGACCTTAAAACATATGAGCAAGTAGGAAATCACACGGTTCAAGCTAATATACATACAACGAATGATTCGGATTCTAAGAGTAGAGTTGTAAGGTGTTACATTGAGGATGAGAATAATATTTGTTAAATAAGTTATTTTTTATAATATGCATTAATATGAATAAATTAATATAAATAAGGGCAAACAATCAAATCATAATTAATTTAGATTTATTTGTAATAGATCAAAATAAGCGAGGTAGACGTAATATTAGAAATCATGAGGAAAGTGAATGTTATTGAGCGAAACCTAAAGGGAACTCTCTAAAATTATATTTAAAAAGAGGTTGGTTGACTCTGCAAAGTCCATATGCTCTACATAAATTGGAATAAACGAATTAAATACATTCCAATAATTAAAAAGACACTTCTAATAGTTTATTTATTTGCAGTTTATGTTGAAAATTGTAAATCAAAGTAACTATCAACTTAAAATAATTTTAAACTTACAACCAAATTAAAATTTCATTATTTCTCAAAATTCAATTTCTATCACAATAATTATAATATATACAGTAATATCTATTGGTCCCGTGCAGACACAAATTTCATAGAAGAGGTTTTTTTTTGTTTTTTTAGTCAAACAATGGGCCGAATCCATATCCATGTAATTTTCTTTGAAATAAAACCAAACAAAAAAGCCCTAGACAATAACTTTCCAAATTATTTAGGTCATGATTGTTTCTCTAAATTCAATTTATATCACACAAATTATAATCGATATAGTAATATCTATTGGGCTTGTGCAGACACAAGTTTCATAGAAGAGTTTTTTCTATTTTTTTGAGTCAAACAATGGGCCAATTCCATATCCATGTCCTTTTCTTTGAAATAAGACCAAACAAACAACCCTAGAAAATAACTTTCCAAATTATTAGGTCATGAAAAGGGAAAGAATGGGTCATAGAACTGTTCATCTACCTCAGCTGGCCAACCTTCTCATTCTCCGACTTACTGATTTATGCTTTTTACCCTTTAGTCCCACCACAATATGCTTCTTGCTCAAGTTGGTGAATTTGGGCCTCCATATCTTTTTCACTGTACATTCTCTGGTAGGGGATATAACAAATGGCAACAGATCTTCCATTTCTAGTAATGCAGCCACTAATCTAGTAGGAAGGGCAGTAAGAGCAATGTAGTCGCAATAAGGGAAAAGTGTACGCTACAATTGTTTCGAATTGTGCAAACGCCTCTCGTTGAATTACAACAGGTATCTATCTCTACCGTTGTTGTTACCTGTAAAAGCTAAATCATAGATTTGTTCATGAAATCAGTGCCATAATTCAAAATTTTATGCTTGTCAACTAGAAAAAGTCATCAGATTCGCTGATATATTTAAATTTCTCCCCGCAAGTTAAACTGCATAAAATTAGAGATTGGTAGTGTGCTTTCTGTCTTTTCTAGTTTGAAACCAAAGAAAATCCGTCGATGTCGTTCTACTCTTTATTTTTAGTCACTTGTGATGTTTGTTGCAAATTGAAACAAATAGAAAAGTCTTAGTTGATAAACTATACGCCTTTAATTTGTCTCTCTATTATTGGTGAATCCTATTAAAATACCGAAATGGTACTGTTAATCGAACTGTTCTATCAACTGTAACTTTTATGTGCACCAATCTATCCTTTCTCAATCACTTCATGGTGTTGATTTTTGTTTATGTGTTTTGTTCTTTTACTTCTTGGTTCTACTACTTAGTTTTATGGGTTCATAAACGGAAAACATGGAGTTGTATGCAATACAAAGGAGGGATAACTTGAACAATTTCTCAACAAGAAATATATGGAGTTTATGAGAAAAAAATGATGCGGAAAAAGAACTAGGAGCTTCATATTAGTTTTCTTTTTGTTCTAAATATATTCAACTATTAGTTATTAATTATTTAAAACAAAACAAAAAAATGACAAATTGGTCGTATTTTTAGTGTTTTGAATTAGCAGTAACTTAGATAAATAATTGTCAAAAAAAGTCAACAAAGAGAGGTAAGTGTAATATTGTAAAACCATATGGGAGGGTCGTGTTAGAAATTCAAACCAAGAGGGAGGTCTAGACCTAATGATAGGTCTAAAGTGAATATCGTATAGTCTGGTTGTTAGGGAGCACAACCTGGAAGCTTTAATTTCTGAAGACAATTCAATGGCTTGGAAATAGCGAGAGTGGCAGATTTTTTTCAACACCCTGGAAGCTTTTAGTGGGATACAAACAAGGGAAGATTATATGTGGTGGAAGGGCAATAGTAAAGAGGAATTCAATGTTAACTCTGCCTACAGGTTTATGGACTAGAAAAACCTAGAAACACACAGTTGGCCATGAATATAAATATGGAGAAGCATAATACCTCATAAAATTTTATGCTTCATACGGTTGTTGGCCAAAGAAGCTGATTTGACTCAAGATAAATTGATGAAAAGAGGGATAACATTATACTCAAGATGATTTCCTTTGTGGAGAGACATTAGAGAGTAAGCCATTTGTTCGTACAGTACAAGTATACCCAAAAACTATGGAGGCCTTTTTAAACCTCAAAGGGATCTCAATGCCCATGTTGGCTTAGAGGCTTTAAAGAGTTGGGATGAATCATGGGTGAATGCAAAGACATAAGCAAATAGAGAATTATCCCTGCTAGTATAGTGGATTGTTTGGTGTCCAAAAGGTCAAGTTAAACTTCTTTTCATTTTTCTGTTTTTGGTGTAATAAATTCTTCTCCAATAAAATTGTATCTAATATATATATTTTAGATTGAATATTGACCCAAAAAATTGGAAAAAAGACCACTGTTTATATGGTTTCAATACAACCCATTAATATTTTGTGATACATAACAAAGTTACCTGTTTCCAACACATTATATATGTCAAATAATCAAAGAATTGCTATTTTTCATTTATCTTTAGATTTCACTTGGCTCTATTACTATGTAATTGCAATCCAATAAATAAGAGATAACTTTGGTCGAAATTCATGGTAATGTCATAACATATTTACATAATATGAAAACATTAAATGAGCATGATAAATTCCCACCACTATAAATTACAGATGCGCCCACCTCAAAACTGATTAGGCTTATTTTGCTAAAACATATTCTTCTTTCCTTCTCTATTTATTTACTTTTTGCAATGGAAAGGAGGACGAGTAGGGTTACGCGAAAAAATTGACATGAAGTTTATTGAGTCCAAGGAATCATGCCTTGTTACTTTCTCAAAAAGGAAAATAGGTCTGTTAAAGAAAATGGTTGAGCTTTCAACTATGATTGGTTAGATGATATTGATTTCCTCTTTTCACCAAGTGGAAAATAATATTCCTATGGTTTCAAAAGTATAGAATAAGCAACAGATAAAATTTCTGAATTGAAACCAGACGATAGTCGATGTGTTCATGCTCACGTGGGATAATCAAATGTCTATAAAAAATTTTACAAGCATTGGACAAGAAAGAAAAAAGGTGAATACTAGGGTATAAGATCATGAATCCTGACTTAGAAATACCGCTAGATAAATACAAGTTATAGCAGTTAGTGGCAATCAAGTTGCAGTTGGACAAAATAAATAAAGTTAAAAAAACTGTTGTTCAGGTCGAACTACTAAACTTTGATTTAAATGTTGACAACTAAGACAAATGAAGTAAATCAAGGTTAATAATTAAAAATAAATGTAACTAATTAGAGGTGTAAAATCATCTTTTAAGGTTTTATTGAGTTGGAGCTGTTGATATTTTTTTTCTTGGATCACATTAGGAGAAAATGTACTGACATTTCTTTTCTTGAATCATATTAGGAAAAAATGTACATGTAAATTTAAATTGAAACTAGCTATTTTGCATGTTCCTTTTCTCTCATAGTACAGAATTGACATTATATAAATAAGGATTGTCCGGTGCATAAAACATCTGCATGAGCAGGGTCTGATGAAGGGTCGGATCCCAAGAGGTGTGATGTGGACAACCTACCCTAATGCAAGCATTGGTTGTTGCTTCCATGGCTTGAACGTGTGACCTATAGGTCACACAGAGACAAATTTATCGTTGCTCCAAGGCATCTCTGTTGAATTAACATAATATATTTAAATAACTTAAATGCATTGTTGTATACTTAAATATCTTAAAGGAATTGTTATTTTTCATCTTTCTTTAGATTCAATTCAACATTATTACTTTGCAATTGCAATGGAATAATAAGAAAACAATTTTTCTCAGAATTCATGGTAAGCTTGTACCAGATTTACATAATATGAAAGCACTAAATAAACGTGATAGAACATGTGGCAAATTCACTCATAATATGAAAAACAATAAAAAAAAAACATGACAAATAGACTCAGAATATGAATGAGTCGTTTTCCAACTCAATTAAAAAATAAGTTGGGTTATAATGGATGGTTAAAAAATATATCTATGTCACTTATATAGACTGTATCCTGATTCAACATTCTCTATATTTCAGGTATAAGTGACATAGATATATTTTTTACCCAACCATCTTAACCCAACTAATTTTTTAGTTTAGTTGGACAAGGACTCATTCATATTATGAGTCTATTTGTCATGTTTATTTTATTTCATATTATGAGTCTATTTGTCACGTGTTCTGTCATGTTTATTTAGTATTTTCATATTATGTGAATATGTTAGAAGATTACCATGAACTCCAACAAATATTGTCTTCTTATTTATTCAATTTAAATTGCAAAGTAAAAATGTTGAATTGAATCTAAAGAAAGATGAAAAACAACAATGCCTTTAAGTAATTTAAATATATAAAATGCTGAATCAAGATAGGTTACTCGTGGTTACGCCGACCTCTTTGTTACATTCCAAATCCTACTGCATGGATATAAAAAATGTGTTGGATGTAGTGTATATAATGTCTCTATATTTTAACTTGTACAGTGTACGATTTTTTTGATGCTTCAACAAAATCGTCCAAACTCTAAAATCTAGTTTCTTAAGAGTCGTTCATTCCTTCTTCCCTTTTCTTTCACTCTTTCTCCAAAATACATATTCTGACCACTATTTCCTCTTTGAATTGCTTGGTGTTTTCTATATTAGTAAAAGTCTATCATTGAGATATTATACTTCTGTCTTGTGGATGGCTATAACTGCGTAAAGATTCACACCTTTTATAGGATAGAAACCTGTGAGCTTTCAAGGTTGAATTTTTTTTGTTTCTGAAGTTCTTATAATACTAATTAATACCACAAGTAGAATGTATATCAATCACTTTACTACACAATATTATGTAAGATTATCATAGAGCTGATATTATATAAAGTAGTTAGTACCAATGTGCATTTTGCTTCGAAATGAAAAGAGTTGGTACTTAATTTCTTATGGAACAAGTACTTCACAATGTATGTAAGAGATTCTCTTGGAATCCTAAATATATACCAACAAAGTCAATAGATATTAGAAAAACTCATATTTCAGAGATTCCACCATTTTGCAAAGAGCTAGTCTAGATATAAATGCACTAACCTCTTAAGAGATGAAACATAGAAGTACATTAATGAGTGCATGGGGATTTTCATTGATCCATCACTTCCACACATTGTTTACTAGCTTAATAAAAGATTTTAATTAGTTTACCATCTATGCAACACAAACCTCATTAAAGTCTAAAGATGAAACAAACAAAAATATTGACTTAATAACATAAGAACTCTATAACCTTCTATTTTGTGGTCTAAATTCTCAAATGAATAGATGAATTAAGACTAATAACAACTGACTTAATAACAAAGATGAGAATCGACCATATTAGAAGACTCGAATGCAAATAAAGTCTTCTCCAAACATAGCTCAAATTTCAAGAGCTACAATTCCTAACTCTATGATATTTATGAGTTCAAGATCTCTCCTCGTCTTTTTGAACTTTCTCCATCCGTAAATTAATTTCCACCAACATGTGTTTATTTGGAGGTATTTAAGTCAAGTGTATGATCTTATACATTAGTATTTGTTTTTTTTGTTTCTTATTCAGTGCTTGTAATTCTTTACGGAGATCTTCAAATGTCTCTGAATAGTTTGATTTGCTCTTAGCATGATCACATAAGAAATCCTCTAATTTCACTTCGAAATATGTATAAATTATTTTTTCTCCACTTATGGAACCATAGTAACATGGTTTTGCACTTGGGAAAAGAGCATAACACCAACATCTACTTTGATCCAAGTTGCAAGTTCATCTGCATCCTGGAACAAGGTTCTTTTCCTTTTCAAAGAACTAAAAATGCATACTTTCTCAGACTCAAGAAAACTTTATTTCAATCATTTGTTTACCTTGAATTGAAGTTGATTGAGTCTGATAAAGCACACATTGTTAGTTTCTCGAAAAGGAAAAAGACTTTGTTCATGATGCATATAAGCTTTCAACTAAGATCGGAATGGATGTTTGTTTTATGCTCTTTTCACCAAGTGGAGAACTATGTCCCTATGATTCCACATGTATAGAAAAAATAATTGACAAATTTCTCAAAGTAAAACCAAAGGATCACCAATGTGAGCATGTTGAGGGCAAATCGAATATATTTGAGGAATTTAAAGATCTCCATAAATAAATTCAAGCATTAAACGAGAAAGAATAAAATGAATACAAATGTATAAAACCGTGCACTCTAATTCAGAAATACCACTAAGATAACACATGTTGGAGCAAAAGTTGGCAATGAAGTTGCGGGCTGAGAAATTAAAAATAGAATTAGTGAGTTTTGTTCTGCTCGAGTTACTCAAGTTGGATTTAAATGTTTTCCTTAAGCTAGAAGGTGAGGAGAGTTCTTAAACTCATCATTTCTATTGATGTGGTAATCGAAGATCTTGAGTTTGGGTTTTTGTTTAATGTTCATTTTACTAGCTATCAAGTTTTTATAAATTATCAAAAAAATAAAATTGTTATTAGTTTTAAGTCATCCATTTATTTGAGACTCTAGATCACAAAAAATAAGGTTATGGAGTTTTGTATTATCAAGTTAATTTTTTCCTTTGTTTCATATTAAGTCTTTGATAATGCCTTTTGTTGTCTACATTGGCAAATCAGTAAAACTTCTTATGCCGTATTAAACAATGTAATAATGATAGATCAAAGAAAACCATTGTGCACTCATTAATGTTCTTTCATGGTTCCATCTTCGGCGGAAGTTTGGTTCATTTACATTTTACACAAAGGCTAGTTGTCTAGCTCTATGAGATGGTTGAATCTCCGTGAATATGTATTAATTTAATACCCATTTATTATAGGAGATTGGATGCAGATTATCATTTATTATTGTAGATTCTTTACCTTTTTTCTATACCACTGATATATCGGCAACTTATTTGGCCATGTTTGTGAAGGAATATGTTTACCTGTTAAAAAATAAATAAAATATATTACCCATTGACGGTTCGTATTATTTTTTTAGCATAATAGAATGTTTAATAAGAGTGAGTATTAGAAATGTAGGTACCAACTAATCAAAGCTAAAATGTTCCTTCAAAGTAAGTAATTCATGTATAACAATCTTTACATTATTAAATACCCCATAACAATCCCTTTATTATTAATTACCTCACACAAAATCCATGCCTTACAAATCTCCACAGCAATAATATTTATTGTAGTGGAAATTGTGGTTGTAGGATGTATGACACCGCTGGTTAGTCAGGGGTTGTAAATTGAATGTTCGAATTTTGATGGTACAAAATCCAATTGGGATGAATCAATAAATGAGTCATTGTCTACCTCGACTCAAAATTTAGTTTAGCTGAGATGGTTGGATCAAAATAAGCTTAACAATGGGTCATAACGCAATCTGTCTAACTCTTACAAAAATTTAATTAATTCATTTTCTTATAATTTCAGTAAATACAAAGCAAAACTAATAAAATTTATTTTCCTACTTTATTATAGCTATATTATATTGTATCAAACAAAAATAAGTTATTTACATTTAAATATTTCATAGTTTCTCATTGGCCATTTTAGGTGTCATACTTAACCCAAAAAATTTCACTTTTAAATGGATTGAGTTTTGGTGGGTCAAGATGGATTGGATTAATAAGTGAGCGGGTCGAGAACTCACATGTTCAAAAGATGTATGTTTTGGAGATGAAGACGTTTAGATGGTTGTGTGGGTATACTATGAGTGACAAGATAAGTGATGTGGTTATCTGAGAGAAAGTTGGAGTGGCCTCTATGATGAAAAAGATGAGGGAAGCAAGAATGAGATGGTTTTGGCATGTGCAAAGGAGGGGTGCTGACCCATAGTGAGGAGGTGTGAGAGGCCGGTCCTAGGGGATATGAAGAAGGGTAGGGGTAGGAAGAAAAAGTATTGGAGAGAGGTGATTAGACAAGACATGACACAACTTCATATTACCGAGGATATGACTTCAACAAGGAAAGAGTGGAGGTCGCGTATTAGGGTAGAAGGTTAGTAGGGATAGAGTGTTTTTTGGCTTGCATAGGCTTAGTGCATGTCGTGTCATACCCTTATACTTCTTAACATATGTTGTTTATTGTATTTCAATTTTCGCACTATTTGGTTTTGTCAGTGTTTCTCTCTCGTTGACATTACACTGCTTTTCTTATTGACCGCTCTTCTTTTTCCATTATTTTCTTCTTCTTTTACTTGGGTTTGATGCACTTGAGCCTAGATTTTTCGGAAACAAACTATTTACCTCTACGAGGTAGTGGTAAGGTCTTTGTAAACTCTACCATCCACAGACTCCACTTGGTGGGATTTCACTTGGTATGTTTTTGTTTTTGTTACATTAGTCGACACTTTACATCCTGGATTCTTTAGTCATTATCTATGGTGAGGTTATTGTGTGCTTGAGCACCATTGTTTTTTTTATTGACACAATATTTTTATTTTCAAAAGTAATAATAGTATGCAAAGATATTGATTGAGCACCGAATCTTAGAAAATAGTTTTAGATAAAAGGCTATTACGCATTCCCAACTTAGCAATCCTAGGTCCGCTGCTGGTGGGGTAGTTCATAATTGTCAGACCTAATTAATGTGGTTATATTTTCGTACAACTAGATGCTTTTTGTTATAGGAGCATGTCTACTTCTTACTTCAAGACCATTAAAACGAATCAAAGCAAATGAACAAGGAATTAAATTGGAGGAACATGAATGGAGCCAAAAGAAGACATACCATGTGTGGGAGGTCCAACAAAGCAAGGGCGTGGAGGATGATTTGCTTCCTATTTTGGTGATGCCAAATAGGTCGCCAAACAACCTTGGTGCAGCGGCAAAGTGAAGCTCACCATCGGAAACTTGGCTAGAGGAAAGCCAAGTGCATTTCAGCCACTTTTGGGCCTATTCCTAAATAAGCCACTTTTGGGCTCTGTGTGTAAATGCAAGAGTATATGTAGTTGCCTTAGTCATTTCATTCCTTAGTTTTTATGAATTAAGAAATTGTTTAAGAAGCCACTTTTGGGCTATGTGTTTAAAGGCAAGACTCTATATAGTTTCTTTAGTCATTTCATTCCTTAGTTTTGATAGATTAAGAAATTGTAACGACCCGGAAAATGATAGAGTGAAACTAGAGCCTCACATGTGAGTTTGGAGTCGAGAATTTAATGAAATGGTTATAATTGAATTTGACCCAAAAAGTTCTTAAAATGTGCTTCGGAAGTTACCGGAAACTTGTTTAGCTGTATATAAAAAGATCCGT
>JAJOOR010031471.1:0-14135 GCA_036250505.1 Solanum acaule | reverse complement strand
TCACAACACATTCACAATGTCCCCAAATCATGAGCTATTCACATATAAAGCCTTTAGGGATTCTAGACCACACACCCACACTTCATCATAGGAGACAAGGACACATTCAACATTGAATAGGTACTCCTAGCATGTATATGATAACACATTCATATAGGGGTCATATAGGTAGGGGTCATTCCACAATAGTACTTAACATAATCAATCATGCAGACAATACCATATCCCAACCATTTTCATTCACATTATACTCCTCATCATTAACACACTTTAAACATGATGCTAGCATTGAGGATTTCATACATAACCTTCATAGCATAACTTCATAAACATATGCATCATAATCATAAATTCACTTCACATCTATTGCCTTCAAGGCCATGATCTTAACATGCGTAGATAGAAAAGAAGTAAACACCGCCATCATAAGTGGATCAAACCACACAATATCAATTCCCATACTATAGACTAGAAGTTAGGTCAACTTACCAATTCTCCAAACCATGATCACCATGGATCATTCCTCAATAATTCATAATCAATTGAGATAGATATCAATAGGAATCAACAATGTAATTCAATAACATAAACATAATCTAAGTACAATTCCATAAACAAAGGGATCAACCCATAACTTTGCCCATAAGGCCATAATTCTCAACTCATCAATATACCAACAATTCAACATGAATAAGTATATATAATCATAGGAAACATTAATCCAATCTAATCTAAACATAATTTCACCAATAGAAATCATATTCACAAAGACCCATATCATAGGCCAATTTTTGAGTATTTAGGGATCATGGGTTCTTCATGAATTCCTTTGAAAACTATCTTAAAAACCTTAATTCTACATTAATTCATCAATAGAATAATTTAGAAAATCATTTGACAAAGGACCCATGGTTAGATTGAAAATTGGGAATTTTGGTCTTTGAATCACTTTTGAAAATCTTTGATAGAACTCTTTGAATGAGAGGTTATTCAAGAATCAAGAGTTACCATACCTTAATTATTGAAGACCCATGAAATTGAAGAAGAAATAAGTTGAAAACCCATCTTCTAGCTTGAGCTTCATCAAGGTCTTCAATGGAGTTTTTGAGAGAATTTACTTTCGAGAGGGAAGGGTCAATTTGAAGAATGGGGTCTAATTGTAGGTTTTGGGGATTTAACCAACTTAAAATACCCTAAAATAGGTAGAATAACCGTTTATAATAATTCCCCAAAGTACCCAAAGTACCCTTCACTTAGTTGGACCTTTTAAACAAGTCAAACTTGAGTTTTATTTTCGCAGATTTCATCGGGAAACAAGTTTGCGACGCGGAAGTGTTCCCACAAGTTTCTGGAAATTAAATTTTGAGACAGTAGAGTCCGTGACATGGACCAAACTTTTTGGCCATAGGTGGAGCTAGTCCGTGACGCGAACATGCTCCCTCCAAGCATAACTTCAAGCTGCCTTGGCAGCTTGCTTGGCCAAGGTTGGGATCCTCCTCGGGGACCCTTATGGTGGCCCCCGGGGAGTCGTATCCTAACGTTTTGACCCTAAAACATTTATTAAGACACTAGGGTCACCTCTACTGATTTTAGACTTCAAACAACACATAAAAACATGAACAACATACTAGAACACCCCAACACGTAAAAGACTAGTTTTCGAATGTGTTGGTCGTCCCTTGACGTTTGAGTTCCAAACTCCTTAAAACTGACTTACAAGGCTATTCTTCATTATTTTAAAAAGTTATTAATGCATAAAAACCCATGTGAGGCTCTACTTTATCCTACTTTGTGTTTTAGGGGTGTTACAATAAAAAACCATGATTCATATTTCTTCTGTTACATTATTATGTTTAACGATTTTTTTATGTATGTTATGATAATGAATGTGACTGGATGTGCAGGGAAGTTATGGAGACGTTAAAGGACTTAAATATTGCAGGGAGGTTTGGGGAGGACCTGATATGAAGGTTGTATAGTATATAGACGCGATTTAAGGGAAAGGGAAGGAAATAAAACATTGACTAGATAAATTGCAAGCTTACTGCTTGGTCACTATTTTGGTGAGATCAAGTAGCTCAAATTGATTGATTAGCTACTAATACTAGTCTTACAACTTATTTTATTATAGATTAGTAATCTGAAGAGAAGGAGCTTAAGTCATACGTTTTGAATTGTATAGCAAGGTATGTAAGGCTATTCAATTTCCTATTTCTTTGGCATGAATTCAACATTTGGATTGCAAAAAGTAAGCTTTCTAAGTGCCCTTGGTAGTGACTGATCCATAGTTGCAGTTCCTACTCCCTAGAGCATTAAACTGAGTACTCTAATATGAGTTTGTTACTAAATGTACGTGCTTACTCTACCCAGTATTAGCATGAAAGGTTTAAACTTGTTTCACCGTCAAAGTACCCTTGGCACGTATTTCCCTTATATAAATCAAAATGATCCTATATTACACATGGTACATATGTTTGTATGTTGGATATACAATCTGCCCATATCATGCCAACTTGCTTCAATTATCTATATTTATGTCATCTTGTCACATGTTCATATGTTCCCTTTATTGGTTATTACTCCCATTGTGTTAAACTATAATGTTACCTCACAAGATCCCTACTTGATCAATTGTACATTTTATATGTACTTACTTGGAATATGTATCCGTCCTTAAGTTGAATCTGCCCACGTTCTCCCTTGGTTCCACTTTCATGTATACCTTGTATTTGATATTAGTTAGTGAGTATGCCGCTACCATATAGAGTTCAAATCTCTTGGCTGAATGTTAAATGTATTCACTTGAAATGTGCTTCAATTTGAGATGTTAAAATGCTTACTGAATCATACAAGCTCCTAAGTATTACACGTTCTTGTCATATTTGCTTTCCATGTCATTGTTAATATCATAAGTCCATATTCATATTTTTCTACTACTGGTCCATAGTTCCAAATCTCAACAATGATTATGACCACCAAAACAACAATCTCAAAAGAGTTATGATTATCCAAAGAACAATCTCAAAAGAGTTATGAACATCAAAACAACAATCTCGAAGATAAAGAACTTAAGAGAAGCTATCTGTATAATTATGGGTGGAAGCCCAATGGAAAATGCCTAGCATGGGTCGATCCCAATTGGTATAGAGGGTGGCAGCTCAGGGGCGAAAGCCTAGCATGAGCCGATCCCAATTGGTATGAAAGGGTGACAGCTCAGGGGCGAAAGCCTAGCATGGGCTGATCCCAATTTGTGGAATTACGAGGACAGCATCCTAGGGGTTAAAATACCTAGCATGGGTCATCCTCTTCTACCTCTGATCAGCTGGTCATTTGTATCATATATCTTATAAATATTATAATGAACAGAAAAGTAAAGAAAATAATGTAACATACACGATTCCACAAGTATAAGAAAATGTGGTCTCTAATCTTTATCTATTGGTATTTGGTTTCACTTGATCTCTCATTTTACATATGGTTGTATTATGCCTTACATATTCAGTACATTCTTACGTATTGACGTCTCTTATTGGGGACGCTACATTTCATGGTGCAGGTACAAGTATTCAGCGAGTAGATTTCCCTAATAGAAGCACATGATACTCAGCGATTGTTGGTGAGCTCCAGGTTGATTCAGGGATTTTCTAAGTCTTTACTACGTGTATTTTCACAGTGGTACAATCATGGATTCTAGTAGAGGCTTTGTAGACATTGTAAACCTATCATCTGTATTCATAGTTTCACTTGTCACATGTATCGGTTCAGCTAGTCAACATGTGTTGTATATGAGGCTTCTCATCAGTAAATCTATCTGCATAGTAGTTTACTTTCTAATCATAGGTCACTTGTAAAACATGTTTTCATATGGTACTTTTCCGCCTTACCTAGGGTTGGGGTGTGACAAAAGTGGTATCACATCTACTTTGACTTATTGACCTGCCAAAGGACCAAGTAGGTGCATCACCTATTTTGACTTATTGACCAGCCCAAAGGACCAAGTAGGTGCATCACCTACTAAGACTATTTTGACCATGTTATTGGGCCTAGTACACTACACCCACTTGCATCAATCTGGCCCAAGTTGAATAGAAGGATAAGGGGAAAATGGACAGCCAAGACCCAATCTTTCCAAGCCCACAAGAAATAATTTGAACGGAAAAGTAGGTGCATCGCCTACTTAAAGACACATGTTGGCTGCAAATGAAGTACAAGAAAAGTGGCAAAAGGCCCAATGTTCTTAACTCCAAAAAGGCCCAAGTGAAAAGTCCAAGTAGGTGGGTTTCCTACTTGAAAAATTATGGCCCAAAATTAGTGAGAAAGTCGGCCAAAGAAGATCCCTTTAAAAGGGATTGATATTAGCTTTTTCCAACCATTTTTTACTTTGCCAAAAATCTTATTTCTAGAGTTTTCTCTATTCTCTCTCTTAGGTTCATACAACAGCCATTAAATACCAATAGGGTTCTTGAATATTAGGGAGTTCAAGCTATTGGAAGGTATAATTTAAGACAAGTTAAGGAGGACAACCTTTACCTTGAAGAATCCAAGTCTTAGCAAGTTGTAGTTCTGTCCAGCAAGTTAAGCTACTGCAATTTTCTCCCTCTTGTGCTTGAGTTAATTAGGACACTTGGTATGTGTTAGTGATTTGGAAATTGTTACTTTTACATGGTGTAATATTAGGGAGGATGTTTTGGTTATTAGTGCATGTTGGGACAACCATGGAGGGGAGTCCTCTTTAAATTCAGTCATGAGCTTGTTTGAGCACTTTAAAAGTAATGTTAACTCTTTAAGTGCTGGTGATAAAAAACCATGATTCATATTTCTTCTGTTATATTATTATGTTTAAGGATTGTTTTATGTATGTTATGATAATGGATGTGACTGGATGTGCAGGGAAGTTATGGAGATGCTAAAGGACTTATATATTGCAGGGAGGTTTGGGGAGGACCTGATACAAAGATTCTATAGTATATAGACGTGATTTAAGGGAAAGGGAAGGAAATAAAACATTGACTAGATAAATTGCAAGCTTACTGCTTGGTTAATATTTTGGTGAGATCGAGTAGCTCAAATTGATTGATTAGCTACTAATACTAATCTTAGAACTTATTTTATTGTCGATTAGTAATCTGAAGAGAAGGAGCTTAAGTCATACTTTTTGAATTGTATAGCAAGGTATGTAAGGCTATTCGATTTCCTATTTCTTTGGCATGAATCCAACACTTGCATTACAATAAGTAAGCTTTCTAAGTGCCCTTGGTAGTGACTGATCCATAGTTGCAGTTCCTACTCCCTAGGGCATTAAAGTGAGTAATCTGATATGAGTTTGTTACTAAATGTACGTGCTTACTCTACCAAGTATTAGCGTGCAAGGTTTAAACTTGTTTCACGTTCCCTTTTATAAATCAAAATGATCCTAGATTACACATGGTACATATGTTTGTATGTTGGTTATACAATCTGCCCATACCATGCCAACTTACTTCAATTATCTATATATATGTCATCTTGTCACATGTTCATATGTTCCCTTTATTGGTTATTACTCCCATTATGTTAGACTATAATGTTACCTCACAAGATCCCTACTTGCTCAATTGTACATTTTATATGTACTTAATTGGAGTATGTATCTGTCCTTAAGTTAAATTTGCCCACGTTCTCCCTTTGGTCCACTTTCATGTATACCTTGTATTTGATATTAGTTAGTGAGTATGTGGCTACCATATAGAGTTCAAATCTCTTGGCTGAATGTTAAATGTCTTCACTTGATATGTGCTTCAATTTGAGATGTCAAAATGCTTACTGAGTCATATAAGCTCCTAAGTATTACATGTTCATATCATATTGCTTCCAATGTCATTGTTATTATCATAAGTCCAAAGTGCATATTCATATGTCTTTTACTACTGTACCATAGTTCCAAATCTCAACGATGATTATGACCACGAAAACAACAATCTCAAAAGAGTTATGATTATCCAAAGAACAATCTAGAAAGAGTTATGAACATCAAAACAACAATCTCAAAGATAAAGAATTTAAGTGAAGCTATCTGTATAATTATGGGTGGAAGCCCAGGTGAAAATGCCTAGCATGGGTCGATCCCAAATGGTATAGAGGGTGGCAGCTCAAGGGCGAAAGCCTAGCATGGGCCGATCCCAATTTGTATGGAAGGGTGGCAGCTCAGGGGAGAAAGCCTAGCATAGGCCGATCCCAATTTGTGGAATTATGAGGACAACATCCCAGGGGTTAAAATACCTACCATGGGTCATCCTCTTCTACCTCTGATCAGCTGGTCATTTGTATCATATGTCATAAATATTATAATACACAGAAAAGTATAGAAAAGAATGTAACATACACGATTCCACAAGTATAAGCAAAGGTGGTCTCTAATCTTTATGTACTGTTATTTGGTTTGACTTGAACACTCATTTTACATATGGTTGTATTATGCCTTACATATTCAGTACATTCTTATGTACTGACGCCCCTTATTGGGGACGCTGTATTTCATGCTGCAGGTACAGGTATTCAGCGAGTAGATCTCCCCAATAGAAGCACATGATACTCAGCGATTGTTGGTGAGCTCTAGGTTGATTTGGGGCTTTTCCGAGTCTTTACTATGTGTATTTTCACAGTGGTACAATCATGGATTCTAGTATAGGCTTTGTAGACATTGTAAAACTATCATCTGTATTCATAGTCTCACTTGTCACATGTATCGATTCAGCTGGTCAACATGTGTTGTTTATGAAGCTTCTCATTAGTAAATCTATCTGTATAGTAGTTTACTTTCTAATCATAGGTCACTTGTAAAACATATCTTCATATGGTACTTGTCTGCCTTACCTAGGGTTGGGGTGTGACAAATTAGAGCATTTAACTACATAGTCAGTTTTAGCCAAACATGGTACAAAACAAGAAATCGTTACCAACAATATTTTCCATCAGGTTTGACAACGATCCGCAAGTGTTCAATTGCTAGAAATTAGGCTAGAAGTATCACAATGCCTCAATCTCTACTAAAAAAAATGTATAAAAAATGGTCTAGAATGTAAAACTCAAAAACCCATAAGTGAACAATGTGGGAACTCTCTTTCTTCTTTTTAAAATTGCATTTATATGTTCCCAGAATTCCAGCACGAAGTAAACTCGGTGAAGTAAGTCGGGTTTCACCGAACCGGTTGCCGATGCACTGAGTGCTCCTCTTTTCACATTTTTGGCATGTCATTCAGCAAATCATTTTGTAACTTTTGGCGAAGTGAGTCAAGTTCGCCGAACTGGTCGGTAATACGCCGAGTGCTCTTCTTCTTGCCTTTTTGGCGTGGCTTTTTGTCACCTCGTTTTGTAATATTTAGTGACCTAAATTGACATCATTGATATCTTTGGTGAGTCACCAAATCACTTGTTTAACCACCAAGTTGGTTTTGCCCATGGGCTGGCATGCTCGATCTTTAGGCGTGTTGAAGGTTCGCCGAGTGGCTTTGGCGAATACCAACTTTGCTTTCCTTCAACTTTTTTAGCTTTTTCGCTCCTATTTTCTTTGTAATGTCCTTGCCTTACTATTTTGTCCTTCATTTCTGCATATTAACATTTTAACATCAGTTATGAGTATAAAGGATGCATTGAGGACACTAAATCTCTGAATATTAAGCCCTAAATGAGTTGAAATCTCTAACTCATCAACACCCCAACTTAAACTTTTGCTAGTCCTTAAGTAAAACACAAGATCAATTAGGTCAACAGGGATGTCTACAAATAGTGCTACTTGAGACTCAACATGAATGCACAAGAGGTTCAATCTACCCATGTAATGTTCAATTGTGCACTAAAAGTTTCAAACTGTGATTAGCCATCATCAAATGGAAGTCAATCTCACAATGCTTGCTTCAAATGCAAATTCAAGCTCAATAAGTGTATTCAAATGCCCTCACATCAAAAATGAGTCCATGCTCACACAAATCTCAAAAAATTTATGACTTATGAAATCAAAATCAACTCTCACAATCTCAAAGATAAACACATGCATGATTCTATCCATATGCTCGCCTGTATTTTCCAATCAACATATCACTCGGCCCAATCAAGATCACCAAGGTCTTTCAATACTTGTAACGGGGATGAGGTTAAAAGTATGATTGTTTTGGCTTAGTGACTTCTACCTTCATGAAGCATGGCTTGCATTTCACTTCTTCTCCTTTTCTTCCACTCTTTTAATTTTCACAATCCACCCTAAGTACTTTCAAGCACAAAAATTCATGCATGGCTCATTGGATATCTCTTTTCTTTCCATCCATGCACTTCTTTTTCAATCTTTTTTTCTTTTGATTTTCCTTCTTTCTCTTCTCTTTCATTTTTTTTATATAGAGGGGTTCCATCTTTTTTCAACACAATTCTTGAAGGGTGAATTTCACAAACTTCTTGATCAATTTCTTTCCTCATTTTTCATCACACCCCCAACTTAGGCTTTTGGCCTAAGTTAGCTATTCAATTTAGGTGGGTAGGAAAAAGGCTAAATGTGTTCATGTTTCATCCAAAGAAAACATTAGGCTCAAATGGTGCCAAGATAGGTTCACACTCTCACAAGGTGGTCACGAAGAGGTATAACAACAATTTTGGTTCACTCTAAAAAATTTGTGCCTAAGACAATTTCTTTCATTCACCAACTTTAGTCAATTGGGCCAACGAGGCAAGTTCTAGGTATCACCAAGCACATATTTCAAGAAAATATCACCACACAAGGCATTCAACACAATCATCGATCATGATTCTACAAGTTAAGCTCGTGTGCAACGATCATCGCAAGACTCATTTCGACAATCGACTAGTCATAATGAGATGATAAGAGTCCACACATGACTAACTCAAATTTTCCTCATTGGACTTGCACAAACACATCGTTCAATCAAGAGCACTATTCAAGTCATCGGTAATGATCGCAACCGATACTCAAATATGCAAGAGAATAAACACAACATTCACAAATCAAGAAATTAGGAAATGGATAAATGGGATAAAAAGCCAACATTCACAATAGTAAATGAGAAGTTTCAGACACAGCTAAAAGTAGTAAAACAAACATCCAAAACAAAATAAATACAGCCCAACGAGATAGGTATGAAGAACCCACACCCCACCAAAAATACGAAACAATGTCCTCAAAGTGAAAGAAAATAAATGTCTCAAAGATAAAGCAAGAAGAGAGACAAGATCCCCTTGTCAGGCTAAGCCTAAGGTGAATGTTGTGCATCTGGGGCTCTTTCGATCGAGGCATCAGTGCTTGTCTCTCCTCCAATATTGGCTTGCACTCCATTAGGGCCAATCATCGAGGTGTCCTGAAGTGAGGCTGTTGTATCCTTGGACTAGATCACCCTCAAGGTCCTCCAACTCCTCATAAAATTCCTCTTCCGGAGTCGCCAACTCCTCCTCATTAGTCTCCGGAGATTTCGACTCCTCATCATCATCAGCTAAAGCAGCATTTCCAGTCATATTAGTTGGAGGGATGTCAGAAAAAGCTAGAAAATTTGAACTGGGGCCTCGGGAAAGTCAACTCCACCCCACAATATAGATATACTAGTTGATTTAAGTTCATCCACATCACGCCTTAACCTTCCAACTCGGCCTTCAAGGCTGTCACATCCTTTGATTGTCAACCCCCCTGCTTACATGCCTCAAATTGCATGGTGAGGGCGTCTAATGTTAGGCGGCCATGAGTAGTAATCAAGTCTCTCTGCTCTTGTAAATCATCTCGGATGGGTGCAAGGGTAGCAACAATGGCCAGCTCAATCCACCCTAGGATAGCTGCCTCAACCCATTAAGCACAAACATCGGCTAAATGTGCTAGATGGCCCATCTTATACAACATGGTCTGTGTCAATGGGGGTGGGGAAACAACATTAACAGTAGAAGTAGTAGGAGCAGAAGAACTAGGTGTATCTGACGGCTCACCAGCATGAGTGGGAGGAGTAGTGTTTGTCTCTAAAGTATCTAAATCTACATCTAGGGATGTTTCCACCGAGGTTTTCCTCTTTCGCTAGCCTTATCTCTAGTATATTCTTCCTTGATCCTTCGGATATCAGTAGAGGAAGTGGGAATCACTTCCATATCTGTCTTTTCCATAATTCGCACTCTAGCTTGTCCGCACAACTCTGTGATAAGCATCGGGAATGGTAGTGAGATGTGGCTTTTCTTAGCTCTCATGGCCATCTCCTTCTCGATAATCAACCCAAGATTAAGCCTCTCCCGATCAATATTGAACCCCAGAATTGCAGCCTTTGGGTGATGGAGAATAGACTCATTTTGTGATGGCATGAGTGTGCTGCTGATGAACCCAAACAAGTATCTAGCAGCAACGTTCAGGTCCTTCTTCTCAACTTGAACCCCTGGATCAATCCATGGAGGCATAATATTAGAGATCAAGGGAGCCAACCACCCCTTAAGATCCTTTAAGGTGTTCTTTTGAATTTAATTCGCTAAGAAATGGATCACCTGGAGTGTGCACCCCAACACCTCATTTATGTCTGTACTACTTCACTTTACCTTTTTACCCCGCACCACAACATAATCAACTGGTGCATTTGAACTTGTCTTGTTCTTGTCTTTCCAAATTAGTTTCTCATACCCCTCATAGAACTTCCGGACCCAAGAAGGTATATACGGGCCTCAGAGTGGTGTGAAAAGCTCAAACTTGTGAAAGAGGATCGTCTACCACATTGCTGGATATCGGCCCACATTACCATTAGTGGACAACCTCTTCTCCTCCAGATTTGTCCTCAACCTAGTAGCCTTTAGTCTATTCATCGATTGTGGAGGGGGGTGCCTGGGTTGGGGGCACTTGTGGTGCCTGCTTTGGTGCCTGTAGTGGAGGTGGTGGAGGTGTCGGTAGTACTGGGAGTCTCGTCGGATCATGTAACGCTTTAGAGCACAACTCAGCACGTCTTTGGTTGAGGGTCTGATCATCCACTGGTTCAGACTCATAGACCGGAGATCTAGAGCTAATCTTTTCCTCACTGTCAGACTAAGATGTGGTGAGGTGGGTGGAGTAGACACCCATGTGTCAAAGCTGGAATTGCTTTGACTTTTCTCTACAGGCTGTTTCCCTTTCTCGTGCCTTTCCCCTATGTTGGAGGAAATTTCGGTCTTGTTAATCATGGAGGTGTAACCTCTGTAGCAATAACTATTCCTTTGGCCTTTTACCATTGTAGGGACCCTTGACTGAAACCTTTGGTCTGGCCAAACCTGTCAAAACAACAAAAATAAAAAAAATGCGGTTGCAACCGGTTAGTGAAGTATCAAATTTAAAAATTGTAGGAAAACTCGCTGATCAACTCGGTGAGTCGCTGAGTTCATTCATTGAGCCTTAGAGGGCTCACCGAAAATCACAAAGCTCAAAATTAAGAAAATCAGCACAGATCGGTGAGGTACAAGGTCGTTCTGTAAAGCGCCGAACTTGATCAGCGAGCCAAAGGTAGCTCGTCGAATATCAAAGAATGATTTCCAATAATTAGGGCTGCAAAAAGGAGATAACAAAGGCATTATGCAAGTCATCGAGTAACTATGGCAAGCTCAGGCGTATCACTGAATGTTAAAGAATCCAACAGCTATATTTCAAGACAAAAAGGGCGATTTTAGGGGTTAGTTGGTGAACCACTGAGTTATTCGGCGAGCTCGACTAAGATCGTCAAACAACCTTTCATGCCAGATTTCACCCCGACCCCCAATTTTCAATGCACACTCTACGATAACCAAATTAAAGCCTATCCTATGCAATTCATGCCTAGCCCATATCATTACCAACCTCGGGGTACTAAGACTTCCCCCAAATAATCTAGTATCGACCAAACAGTGCCTTTTTCCCTTAAGAACGACGTCACCCGATCTATCATTGTGCAAATTAAGTTGTTTAGTACAATTTGGGTTACTCACACTTCACCCATATCAAACCCAACACGCTACAACCACAAACCTAAAATTATAAGCAATTTGAACACAGGATTCAAACTACGTTAGGTTAATCATGAAATCTAATGAGTTTGATTAACAACCCACAGTTCAAAATCGATTAAGCACACAAAAATATATGATAGATCTATCAATTATGACAACACACTTAGAATGTTCCAAGAAATTTAAGTGAATTCAGGATACCAACCTCCTAATTAGACAAATAAACGACTTGGGCAAAAGTAAAAATAAGAAACGCACGAATTCCGACCACGCAACGACACCCACACAAAAACATAACAAAAACTATGATCTAATATGATGTTGAAAGAGTACAATAGTCGAAAAAAGCAATATAAAGACGAGTTTTGAATTTAAAATGGTTGGAAGCCTTTTGACTCTTTAGTTCGCACCTCCATCGGTGATCGTTAGTTATGTCGCCGACCTATTCGGCGACGCGCCAAATGGCACTTTGCCCACCGAAATTATCAGGACTCCAGCCATTTGGTGGGTCAAAAAGGTCACCTACATTGGGCACGCTGAACCACTCAGTGATTCACCGAGTGAGTTCTGAGCTCGCCCATTCACCTATTTCTCCAAAACTTTGAATGTTCTACCTTTACATCCAACAGCCATTATTTAAACAACATAAACTAAAACTTGGGTTGCCTCCCAAAAAATGCCTTATTTAACATCACGGCACGACTAAGACATGATTTCAAGCTTCATTATTTGGGTTAACCATGGTATCACTTAGTAAACCTTTTTTTGGTCTTGGATTTAAATGAGCCGAGATTTTACCCATTTGTGTTTCCAGCTACTTAATAGACACTGAGTGTGAAGTAACCATTTGGTTCAGAGGAGAGACGTCATTTTTCATTTTCTTTAGCACCTTGTCTGATCCTTCCACTTTGTTGAGACTATGAGCAAGCATATCTTCGATGTGAGAATTTTAAGGATCTGCCCTTGGATCTTTTGGCTTTTGACACTCATGGAGACGTACATATCGTTCTTTGTCGCCATCCCTCTCCCTCCAATTCATACCACGGTCACGCTATTCCCTATCTCGATCTCCCCAACAATCATCGCGGTCCCTGTTCCAACCTTGATTCCCGCCCTGCCTTGGATAGTTTGGGCGAAAACCCCCTGGCTGGTTTGTCAAGAAATGCACTTCCTCATTGTAGATGTCCTCAAAGTGTGCATTGGAGCAACACATTTTCCTGTAGCCCGTGAGTTGGGCATTGGAGCAACAATTTTTGGAACCTTAACCATGTCTCGTGAACAGGTTTTCCATCCACTCACTTGAAGTTCTGAATATTATCCCTCAACTTAACCATCTTTGAAGGAGGGAAAAATTGTTCATAAAACGAATCAGTGAGCTCCTCCCAAGAAGTGATTGATTTCCTTGGTAAATCTACCAGCCACTTTGTCGCTTCCCCCATTAAAGAAAAGGGGAACAAACAAAGTCGGACTGACTCCTGAGTGTGAAAGAAAATGGCCTACACACATCCACAAAGTTTTGAATGTGATCTTGAGGGTCCTCATGAGCGAGTAGCCAAAATAGACCCTTCATTTGCAAGAATTGCTACATGGTGCTGGTCATGTGAAAGACCACATTGCCTATAGTCTGAGGCAATCAGATAGCACCCGCACTTCCCAACTGATCCTGATTGAAATCATGATAATTCCCGATGTCATCATTGTTCCCAAGTTGGCTGTCGTTACTCAAATTCACACTTATCTCTTCACCTATTTAGGAGCAGCCAACAAAGAACACAAATAAGATAATTCAACTACAACAAAATCAGTTCACGACTAAACTTCAACAAAAGATTTCTAAACACCACTCCTCGACAGTGGCGCCAATTTTAATAACACTCAACTACACTTTATCCAATTTTACGTGTAGGCGGTCTCTAACAAGTATAAACCCAACTAAGAGTTGGGGTCGATCCCACATGGAGGATATAGTAAAGAATTCTATTAAGAAGTAAAATTGTGTCCTAATCATTTGTAGTTGTAAAAGTTTTGCAACATTAATTTAAATCACAAAGTTTTGACAGTTAATGTCAAGTGGAGGCGTGGGGGGGGGGGGAGGGGGGGATTCAGGTAACCAATTTATGACTACTAAAACTGGAAGTAAATAAGTAGAGAAGGTTTCTTGGGAGTGTGATACATTGAATGCTAAT
>JAJOOR010031470.1:0-11122 GCA_036250505.1 Solanum acaule | reverse complement strand
GTCAAATATTTAGCTTGACCAATTCTTTGTTTTAGAGATACATATATATATTTCAGTAGCACAATTTAATTTTAATATATGAACAACATCACCTTTGGTGAAAAATATTTCATTTCTTTAAGTTTCTACCTTATCTTTGTAGAATTGTAGTCTTCTCCTTTTTCCTGCCGCAAACATATCAAATAGTTGTTGTCTAATGAAAGTATCTAGAATTTTATAGAACTTGTATCGTGATATAATATATTAAACTTTTTCAATAATAAAAATTAATAGATGAATAAAATTTAATGTATTGTTTATAGAATCTTTAATTTGATATAAGATTACTTTATGGTCAATCACTATTTTCTTATCTATTTTTATATAGCTATTAAAGGATTGTATCTTGTGAGATAAAAGTTTTTCAAATTCAAATGAGCACAAAATAATTGGAAAAACAATATATGGAACGATACATAACCAATGAAGAAGGAAGTCGAAAATATATTTTCATGTTATATTCACTATAGTGTTCCATTTGATTAAAATCTCTTGTCACCAACTCTTTACTTATTTCTTCGTTCATTTTTACTTACGTATCTATTAAAAAATACTTATTATCATGTATATATTATCATATTATAAGTAAGAATGAAAATCTATTTTTGAAATATTGAATTTAACATCAAAACTAATGATTCAATGCACAACGTTGATGCTCGTTGTCTTAGCAAAATCAGAAAGAGATTGCTTCATTTGAGGGTAAAAATATAAAAACTAAAAAGCCAAAGAAGAAATATCTTACCCAAATCATGTGACTTTTTTCATGTTTATTTATTATTGTTATCTTTCCCACAACTTTTTGTCACTGTTTAACTCATGGAAATCGTAGGAAAAAATATGAGTGTGAATTTATGAATGATTTGCTACAATTTGTTAACCAACTCTTTCTTATGTGGTACCTCGAATTTCGTTGAATTTTGAACTTAATCAATTGTTGCAAATAACCCTTAGATTTTTATTTTTAAAAAAGAAGAAGAGTAGAAAACTTTCAAAAATCGTAGTTTAAAAGTGAAAGGAAACCCTCTATTTATAGCTAACAAATAGTAGTATTAATAGGTGCTAATTGTTCCTTATCAAAAAATTTGCAACATTTCGAAAAGTCACTGCTCATCAAATCACAACCTTTTGCAAAAGTCACAACTCATCGGAAATGTCACAGCCCTTTGAAAAAATCACAACCCTTCGGAAAAGTCACAACTCATCGAAAATGTCAAAACCCGTCAAAAAAGTCGCAACCTTTTGGAAAAGTCACATATCTTTGAGAAAATCCGAACCCTTTTAATATGAAAGGGTATCTACATTTAATATAATATAAATAATTAAATTAATAAATAAAATAAATTGAGTACTTTCTTTAGTAGTATTATTATTTACTTCACTCAATTTTGTAAACGAATCTAACCAACAAAATTTAAAAAAAAATATCAATACAAAAAATGTCATCAATAGTCTTTCCTCTTGAGACTATGAACATACATGGTGGACACCATTTAAGTATAATTTTATCTTAAATATTCATACTTGAAATTTAGTATGTGCATGACACTAATAAGGATTACCATAAATATTTTAATATTTTATCTTTATACGTAATCTATCTTTTACCAATTAATATTTGAGTAAGACTATCATAGAGAGGTAATTCTACAAAAAAAAATGTACTTTATTGTTACAACGAATGATGGTTAAATTGAGGTTTTAGTGTATGTCAAATATTTAGCTTGACCAATTCTTTGTTTTAGAGATACATATATATATTTCAGTAGCACAATTTAATTTTAATATATGAACAACATCACCTTTGGCAAAAAATATTTCATTTCTTTAAGTTTCTACCTTATCTTTGTAGAATTGTAATCTTCTCGTTTTTCCTGCCGCATACATATCAAATAGTTGTTGTCTAATGAAAGTATCTAGAATTTTATAGAAGTTGTATCGTGATATAATATATTAAAAATTTTTCAATAATAAAAATTAATAGATGAATAAAATTTAATGTATAGTTTATAGAATCTTTAATTTGATATAAGATTACTTTATGGTCAATCACTATTTTCTTATCTATTTTTATATAGCTATTAAAGGAGTGTATCTTGTGACATAATTTTTTTTCAAATTCAAATGAGCACAAAATAATCGGAATTTTTTTTTATGGACGATGCATAACCAATGAAGAAGGAAGTCGAAAATATATTTTCATGTTATACTCACTATAGTGTTCCGTTTGATTAAAATCTCTAGTCACCAACACTTTACTTTCTTCGTTCATTTTTACTTACGTATCTATTAAAAAATAATTATTATCATTGTTATATTATCATATTATAAGTAAAAATGAAAATCTATTTTTGAAATAGTGGATTTAACATCAAAACTAATGATTCAATGTACAACTTTGACGCCCGTTGTCTTAGAAAAATCAGAAAGAAACTGCTTCATTTGAGGGTAAAAATATAAAAACTAAAAAGCCAAAGAAGAAATATCTTACCCAAATCATGTGACCTTTTTCATGTATATTCATTATTGTTGTCTTTCCCACAACTTTTTGTCACTGTTTAACTCATGGAAATCGTAAGAAAAAAATATGAGTGTAAATTTATGAATGATTTGCTACAATTTGTTCACCAACTCTTTCTTTCGTGGTACCTCAAATTCCGTTGAATTTTGAACTTAATCAACAGTTGCAAATAACCCTTAGATTTTTTAAAAAGAGGAAGAGTAGAAAACTGTCAAAAATCGTAGTTTAAAAGTGAAAGGAAACCCTCCATTTATAGCTAACAAATAGTAGTATTAATAGGTGCTAATTGTTCCTTATCGAAAAAGTTATAACATTTCGAAAAAGTCACTGCTCATCGAAAAAATCACAACCTTTTGGAAAAGTCACAACTCAACGGAAATGTCACAACCCTTTGAAAAAATCACAACCCTTCGAAAAAGTCACAGCTCATTGGAAAAGGCACAACCCTTCAGAAAAGTCACAACCCTTTGAAAAAATCACAACCCTTCGGAAAAGTCACAATTCATCGAAAATGTCAAAATAGTCGCAACCATTTGGAAAAGTCACATCTCTTTGAGAAAATCAGAACCCTTTTAATATGAAAGGGTATCTACATTTAATATAATACAAATAATTAAATTAATAAATAAAATAAATTGATTACTTTAAATTGGGGGTATTTTAGTAATTCAACATTCAAGTTAGGAGTTCATGCTTTTAAGGTAGTATATATATATATATATATATTACTCCGTCAATTCCAACAAAACACATAATAGGGAGAATTGAGAAAAATAAATAAGAACACATTGTGGAAGACTCAAGAGTTGGCTTAGAGTTACTCTCATATAATATAAGAGGAATTTTTTTTATCCTGCACGAGGTGCAAGTATTGCCATTTGTATGAGGGGTTGTTTGGCTATCAAGTGTATATTATGAGACCACATTTGACTCTCTTTCTTTCTTCAAAACACTTTCTTGCATTTTTATTCTATTAGTACTTGTTAACTCTTAACATAATTTTATTTTTGTATGATATTTTTTTCTGATTTTTTATAGTATTCGGTATATGAATTAAAATATGATTACTTAAGATTTGTATTGTGTAGAGATCTATTTGAAGTGATATACTGCTTATCAAGAATTTTCATACTCAAAGCTTGAACTCGAGACCTCTAGTTAAGCGAGAAACAACAACATCTTCTGCCCCATCATTTATTCGAGGAAAAACCAAAGTGAGTGTGTCGAAAAATTTAAATTTAAATTTAATTTTTTGGATAAGTTTTAAGGAATTGAAGAAAGTGAAACTACAAAATATTACTCCCTCCGTCCCATTTTATGTGAGGTAGTTTGACTCGGCACGGTGTTTAAGAAAGAGATGAAGACTTTTAAAACTTGTGGTCTAAAATGAATGATAGAAATTTGTGTGGTTGTAAATCATTTCATTAAGGGTAAAATAGACATTTCATAGTTAAATTATTACTTAATATAAAAATGTGTCATTCTTTTTGGGAGTGACTCAAAAGGAAAGTAAGTCACATAAATTGGGACAGAGGATAGTATTTTAAAATCACGTGTCTTAATTTCATAAAATGTTTTTTTTAAAAAAAAATTATTTTATAAATGATATATAGAAAATATGAGAACTTAGATTATATTTTTTATTTTATTTTTGTGTTCGCTTATAAAAGATCATACATTGATTTACTATAATAGAATTTTCACTCTATTTTTTACTATTATATTGTTCGTAAACAATTCACCACTTTGATTCACATGAACTATATATATATATATATATATATATATATAAATATTTAAAAAAAATTAAAAAATTATGATAGATATTAATCTTTTGAACTCATGGTTAATATTCAGGTGTTTGTCTTTATAATAATCAATTGCATAAGAAGAAAATTTGGACCAAGGAGGGATAGAGATTAGAAAAAAAAGGGACCTTTAGGCTACTTTTCTTACAAGTGGGACCCAAAATTCACTTGGCAAAGCACAAAAGCACCTCACGCAAGTATTATCTGCCACCTAATATCTATGCCTCTCATAGAATAAAATTTTTCTTGTTGTTGTTGTTGTTTTTTTATTTATTTTTAAAGTTTTGTTTATTGTATTTTATTTGATATTATATGTATTTAAAAATTACGTAAAAATTCATATATTATAATAATTAATAATTTAAATCTAAAAGACATATAAAATTTTTTGATTGCCTCTCGAATACTTATTGGTGTCACATAAATCGGGATAGAAAAAAATAACATATGTTATTTGAAAATGACGTAAGAAATACTATAAATCTGTTTTAAACTTAATAACAAAAGAAAACACTCCTCTTTGAATGACTATTGATAGGTAATGAAATTTTACTAGAAAAAACTATGTGGGAAAAAAATCAAGTGAGGAAAAAATACACATATCTTGTAATATGCATTATTTGATGTCTCAATGAAAACTTTGCCAGCAAAATTCATTGGGACAAAATCTAGACCAAGAAAAAATTAAATAGTACATCACGTATTTTACCCCCTCCCCCCATGCAAACATCATTTAACTTCTCGAAGAAGAAACATTCTAATCTTAAATACTAGTTTTTCAAATGTTGAGGTTGGTAATTCTTTAGTGGATAGATCTGCTAAATCATCAACTGAGTGAATTTGTTGAACCTCTATTTCAGCTTTCTTCTCAAATTCATGTGTGAACCTTTTTTTTTTTGGGTAAAATGTGTTTTGTCCTATCTTCTCTAATATATTCTTTCTTTAGCTGAGCTATACATGCAACATTGTCTTCATACAATGTAGTCAGAATATTTTTTTTTTTAAAAAAAAGAAAGAATACACTCAGTTCTTGAATATGTTGAATCATTGATCTCAATCAAACATACTTCCTACTTGCTTCATGAATAACTACTATTTCTGCATAATTTGAAGATGTGACAACTAATGTTTGCTTCATTGAACCTCAAGATATAGTTATGCCTTCATATGGAAATAAACAGTCTGTCTGAGATTGCGTTTTATGTTGATCAATCAAATATCCAACATCTGCACAATCAATCATTTCTAACTTACATTCATTAAAATAAAATAATTATGTGTCAATCATTTCTCGAAGATATCTGAATATATATTTGACATCATTTCAATTTATTTTAGTCGGCGAGGAGTTGAATCTTGCCAATAAACTTACTACAAAATAGATATCTGATTGTGTTTAATTGGACAAATGCATTAGTTCCCCAATGACACTAATATATGAAATTTCATCACCAAGACGCTCTTCATTATTTTCTCAAGGTCAAAATGAATCTTTAGGTATGTTAAGCGATTTCACAACTACAAGAGTATTCAACGAATGTGATTTATTCATGTAAAATCGATTTAATTTTTTTAACTATTTGTTGATTGATGGACAAAGATTTCATTTGTTAAATGATCAATCTGTAGGTCAAGATAAAACAATTTCTTACTATGATCTTTCATTTGAAATTCTGTCCTTAAATAGTCAACAACTTTTGAAAGCTCTTTAGGAGTGTCAATGATATTCAAATTATCAATATACACAACTACTATATTAAATTCAAGCCTCTTTTTTAATAATAATGCAAGAATAAATAGGGTCATTTTGTACCTCCTTTTTAGCAAATGCTAAGATGATTGTACCATATCCGCTCTGATTGTTTCAATCTATACATGGATTTTAAAAACTTTATCAAACAATTTTCTTGCGACTTTTTGTACATGTTTGATGATAACACTCAAATCACCCTCCAAAACCAATTAAAAGACTAAACATTCGTAGTCAGTCCAACGAAGAGTTAGGGTCGAATCCACATGAAATTGTATATCATGGAGAATTCCTTATCAAGAAATTTGGACTTTAGATTAGCTCATTTGCAATAGTAAGAACAATTGGGTGGATGATACCACCAACTTAATATGAAGCTTTGTTTATCAATTATAGCAATTAAACTAAAGTATCGAAGAAATCAAGAGTTAACAAGCAATCTAGGAGTGTGAGGATTGGAAATCAATCTCACATAGGGGTAATTGTACTGCTCTATAGTGATGAACATTCTTAAATAGGCTAAGTCATTTTCGTTGACGCTAATCATCTTTAGATCTCAAAGTATCTATGCATAGAATATCCTTTCGGACTCATCTAAATGTCAAATCCTAAACAACCCAAAACCTTTCTCTATTTTCTCATTTAAGAATAGGGAAAATAGATCCGACCTATAACCTCTATTTCAAGCAAGCTACAAACATCAAATCTAAATGGCTAGTCTTGAACCAATTACCCACTCTAACCAATCTCTTTCGAGCATCGACTGGAGATCGGAAGTAGGAATTAAGTTTACAACCTTAACCCTTGAATTAACCCCATGGTAATTAGACTAAATTCATGCATGAACATCAAGAACATAGCATATAACATAATACCCACTACATTAAATCAACACCCAACCCCATTTGAGCACTCCTAGATATTGGGGTTTTAGCCATCCATAAAAAAAAGGAAGAAATTATACCTTCTATGTAAGAAGCCACGAGCAACATGAAATCAAGCAATTAAGAGTAAACCCACTATTGATTCAATTTCAATTTCTTAAATTGAGATTCCAAATTATAAAACCCCAAATCTAGAAAAGTGTTCTACAAAGGTAAAGTGTTCTTAGACTATCTCTACTCAAAAGGTTTCAAAACTCCCAAAAACTCTACTAAAAACTTCTTTTCGATAACTCTACAAAAAAAACTCTCCTTAAAATTATATCCTTTGGGCTATATATACTTTCCCAGAATTCAGGTCCGCCAGTCCTACTCGGTGAATCGCCCTTCGCTCCTCAGCTCACCCTGTAATGCTCTAGGCTTCAGGTGTTTGAACCTTAATTAGAGAACCCGGTTCACCTTTCAAGCATTCAGTGTTTGCATTGCACACTATGGCTTTGGGCGATGTGCATTAGGACCGCTGTTCTCACTTGGCGCATCATCTTCTTTACTGGAGTTTGCCGACCTTCTTTAGTAGACAAAAGTGCTATGCACTGTAAATTTGGGCAAGGTCGTACTCAGATGACGATCCGTCTTTCATGTTAGGCAATCAACAATGTTTACTTTGCACTTTTTTTTTTGTATTTTTGGCATTCTTTCAAACATTAGTCTTTGCCTTGTCCAATTGCCTCCATAGCTGTAAATGATCAATATTCTATTAGAAAAGGATAAATTTATGCATTGAGGACACTAATTATTTACTAAATGGACCTATAATGAGTGCAAATCTACCACTCATCAACACCCCAACTTAAAATTTTGCTTATCCTCAAGTAAATCAAGAACAAAAAAAGCTCAATAAAAGGTGTCTACAAAACTACTCAATGAGAGCGAACATGAAAGCACCATAGCAAGACTACTCTTAATAGCATGTTACCCTCAATCATGATAAAAAAGCTTCAAATGATGACTAGCTAGTCTTAACACAAGCTCAAGCTCAAGCTCACCTTAGTTTCTTGTGTAATGCAAGAACATGTTTCAACAAATGCATTCAAGTACGCTCACATCAAGAACAATTCCACGCTCTCACGAAGCCAATCAAAAAAGGTAATATGAGTCAATGCAACTCTCACTCTATCAAAAGAGAAACAAATGCAAGCTCTGTCCTATATGTTTGCCCATATTTTCCAATCATCAAACAACTTAGTTCATGCAAGATCAAGGATCTTTTAGGCTTGTAATGAGGCTAAGGGTTAAGGTATGGTAAATTTGGATTGGTGACATACTTTTCCAAACCATTGTTGCAATCATCATCACCTCTTCTAAAGTTCTTTTTCTTCTTTTTCATTTCAGAACTCAAACCTTGACTTGTCACTCAATTTATTTGGAATTCCCCCTTTATTGCCTCAACTTCTCTTTTTCATTTTTATTTTTCCAAGTTATTTCCATCACAATGATGATATATATTTTTTTTATAGGGAGGGGTTCCTTCTTCTTGCAAAACTTTCAGATTTGAGTATCATTTCTTCTTTCTCTGCCCTTCACTTGACTTTCATTCATTCTTTCTTTCCACACCTCCAACTTAGGCTTTTGGCCTAAGTTAGCTATTACAATAATACAATGCTTCAAAAAGGATTTTGGTGAGAAGGTAAGGGTGATTTGGTTCAAGAGGCTTCTTTTATACATCAACAAATAAGTTAGGCTCAAATGGTGACAAAATGGATTGACAACCTCACAAGGTAGTCACAAAGGTTTTATGAACAATTTGGTTCCCTCTTTAAATTGTTGTCTAAGATCATGCCTCACATTCACCAAGATTCACACAATTAGACTAACAAAGTGAATTCTAGGACTCCACATGCATGCTTTCAAGTATGATCTCACCCACATGACACTTTGAAATACACTCATTTAGCATATTCTGAAAAGATAAAAAACGTACGTATGATGTCATTGCAAGGTTCACATCAAAACGTAGCTAGTTAACAAAAGATTCAAAGATATCGCTCAAAGGTGTAACCACATTGATTTCATCCGGGTAACACCAACGCAATACACCATGATCATCATGAGTACCATTTGAGACATTGATATTGACACGATTGATCCTCAAATTTTTATCAATGAAAACTTCAAGCATTTCACGATTTAAACTCATGGGGCTTTGCAATATCAAGGGAGAACAAAATTGAAATAGAGAAACAAGCTTTAACCTAATATAGCACTCAAATATAAACATAAATTACTACTACAATTGTTCAAAACTCAAAATAACAAAAATACAAGCAAAAGGGGAATACTGGCATGAAGGCCCCCACCCTACCAGAAATTATAAACGCATTGTCCTCAATACAAATCAAATATAAGTACTATAGTGTAACACCCCGGATTTGAGAGAGGGTAACATAGAAAATTTTCAGAAGTTTCAGGTGCCAGCCACGGAGGCCAACCACGACCTGTGGATAGGAACACAGACCGTAGGTGTGGTCCATGGACTGGGCACCGAAAACTGCCTAGGGTCTTGGAACCACGGCCTGACCAACGGACCGTCGGTCAGACCATAGTCCGTGGTCCAGGGTCTGTGGACCATGACCCCAAAATATGGTTTCTGACCACGAACGACGGACCAGAAGGATGGACCGTTGGTCAGACCACGGTCCATCGATCAGGGTCCGTAGGTCGTGGATCGGTAGTTATTTTTAGGGCCAGTTGGGTATTTTCCTAATTATTTTATCCCTATACTACGTTATTTTTCCTATGTATAAGACCCTAATATAAATGTTTTAACCTCAAATTTCCCTCAATAGAAATCATTCTCTCAAATTTGTAAAAGAAGAACAAGTCTCCTCTCCAAAATATTTCTCTCTTTAGAAACTTGAAGAAGAAGAAGGGATGAAGCTAGGGCTCAAGGTCAAGTCTCCATTCTCCAATTGTTTGTGGGCTTTGATATCAAGGTATGATAACTTTATTCATCCATGGAATCTTTGCATCCATGGAGCCCCTAAGATTCCTCAATTGAAAAGTAGAAATTCCCTAATTTGAGTTAGGGTTTTCTTCTAAGATGTGGGTCTTTATGAATGTTGATCCAAATGAGTGAATTATGATTGTTTATGCATGAATCGAGAGGATTCTATGCTTTTCATGATGACTTTCCATGTACCCATGCTTAACCCATGTTTCTAAGGTGAAATTGATGTAAATGGGTTTTAATCTATCAAAGGAGAATTTATGGATTTATGTGTATTCTTATAGGATAAATAAGGTACATTATGAATTTCTTTGAGAGTGAAGCATATGTTATGAATTGTTGATTATTGATGTAATTATTGGGGAAGGGATCATTCCCACATGATTTGCTTATGTATGAATGTGAAAGGCTTTCTCACATTGAATGATTCTAGGTTGAAATGATTGCTCACCTAAAATGAATCTAAGTTAGGAACTAAGAAATTGAAGAGGCTAGAGGCGATTACACTTGCCCTCTAAATGAGAAGGATATGAGGCGATTACCCATATTCCTTAGAATAAAATAAGAGGCGATTACCCTTATTCATTGAAGTTGAAAAAGAGGCGACTACCCACGTTCCTAAAATGTGAATTGGACAAGAGGCGAGTACCCATGATCCTTTATATAAAGACAAGAGGTGAGTACCCATGTCATATGATGTTGGACTAGAGGAGAGTACCCATGATCCTAAGAAAAGGGACTAGAGGTGATTACCCATGATCCCATAGTAAGTTAGACAAGAGGCGACTACCCATGATCCTTTGTAGGGAGGCAGGAGGCGATTCCCCATGTCTTTAAAAGATAAGATAAGATTTGTTATTGTCACGACCCGGGAGCACCCCCTAGTCGTAACCGGCGTACTCGACCTCGAAGAGGTCTAATACAAGCCTCTTAGCATTCATTCATCGCATAGACACTAAAACCATAAGGAATTAACAACTTTCTTTACCAAGAAAACATTTCATTAAAAAAAAAAAACAATAGCAAGCGGAAGACTTTCTAGACTTTATACATGATGTCTCAAAACCATCTAATACTTTAGAGTACAAAATTCGGGACCAATCCCATACACAACTT
>JAJOOR010031469.1:0-18265 GCA_036250505.1 Solanum acaule | reverse complement strand
AGAGAGAGAGAGAGAGAGCAGGGGATATTCTTTTTTAAGTTAGAAAAATAGATATGATTTATTAGGTCAACTAAATCAATTTTTTAAGTTACAAAAATAGATCTGATTTGTAAGGTCCACTAAATCAAAATTTTAAGTTACAAAAATAGATCTGATATGTAAGGTCAACTAATTATAAGTCAATAATATGACAGATAAATTTAGTAAGATTCAATAATTTTGATGTAATCAAAATTAACTTTTATTGAATCTCAAAACACTCTTTAAATTAATAAATATTAATTTATTGATTTAATAACTGTTCTACAAAATAATAATATTTGATGACGTCCCTATATTAATCAATTTAACCTCCTATATTGTTATTTCTGAGAAGCAATGTCTGATTGGCTTTGCAAAAACAATTTTTGACTAATAGAAATTATGTGCGATAAAAAAACTTTTTTCCTTTAGTATATATGTATATTACTTAATAGATTGATTATTAATCACTAGAGTTAATTTCTCAAAAGGTCATTTAACTTTAAATTTTTTTCTAGTAAAACATTAAACTTTATTTTGTATCAATAAAATAATCTAACTTAAGCCTTTCTATCAATAAATAACTCAACTTAGGCTTTTGTATCAATAAAATTACTCAACTAAATTAATCATTAATTTTTTTTTTGACATGATAAAATAGATTATTTTTAAGTTATGTTTATGATTAAAATAATAAATAAATGATCCAGAATTACTACTTCATTAATTTATAAACTAATATAAAATTTAAAATAAAAGATAAACTTATGTATGGCATCATTCATTTTTATAAATTATCAATAAATAATAGAACAATTTAATCGCTGAACAAGTCATAATAATATTATTAAACTAAGTAAGAAAATAAGATTACATTTAATTTTTTAGTTGCAATAATGGAAAATTTTGGGCAGGGAAACTTTGAAAGGATGACTTAGAAAATAATATACATACTATATATGTTTGAATATATTTAGAGAGAGAGAGAGAGATAGGAACAACACTAAAGAATGCATTTTCTTGTTTCAGTTGAATTTTCTATATGAATTGATCAAGTTAAAGAATTCAAATAAAGCTAGTATTGCTTCATGCTGCACAACACAAAAGAGTAACTAATTAGTATGATGGTCACTCATATAATTAAAGGACCTAGCTTGATCAACCATTTTTACTAAATAATTCAATACACTCTTACTTTCTTTCTTAGTTTATTAATTTTGTTGTGACTTGTTTATCAATTAAATAGGTTATCTTTTATTGATAATTCTTACAAATGAATGTCATCATACATAAATTTATCTTATCTTGAATTTATACTATTCTATGACGAAGTAATAATTTTGAGCTATTTCTTTGTTATTTTAATGGCAAACATGATCTAAAAAATAATTTATTTTATCATGCTAATTAATTTTTAATGATAAATTTAGTTGAATAATTTTACTGATACAAAAGCTTAAATTGAGTAATTTTATTGATACAAAATACAGTTTAGCTACTTTACTAGATAAATATTTTAAAATTAAGTGAACTCTTAGATATTTACTCTTAATCACCAAATAACAATTCTTTCATTATAAAGCTCAATATAAAAATTAATGGCTATATGATTAATATTACGATGATATTTGCTACATTAATAAATTTAAATGACCCTTATGCGGTTGAATCGCGAAGTAATCTTTTTGATATTAAATCATGAGATCTGATTGCATGTGACCAGATTTCTCTCTGTATGATATATCCTTTTAGGTCAACCAATACTTGACGGTTAATTAATAGGTAATTGTCACGGTATGAAATATCTTAATCACATGGTTTAACAATTACATATTAAATAATTTTTTAAAAATTGTTTACTATACAGACAAAATGCACAATGTAATAAATTAAAGATTATACTTTTTGTTTTAATTTGTTTGTCATGCTTTTTTTTTCGTTTAAAGAATACATTTTTTTTCTTCTTAATTTTGACTTTTGACATATTTAAAGCCATCAAATTAAATGTCATTATATATATATATATATATAAAAGAGAGAGAGAGAGCAGTGAATATTCTTTTTTAAGTTACAAAAATAGATCAGCTTTGTAAGGTCAACTAAATCAATTTTTAAGTTACAAAAATAGATCTGATTTCAACTAATTAACTATTTTCACATGATCTGTGTTAATCATGAAGCTGGGTGGAATATCAATAATCATCATGCATGTTTAAGTTATATATTGTTGAGATTGCAGGTGTATTTGGCACGATAGAAAATAGTTTTAAGAAAAATAAAGAAATTTCTTATTTATTTTTTCGGATTTGATATATAAAAATAAAATTAAAAAAGGTTTATATAATCTAGACAAATATTATAATGGGTAAAAGTGGAGTTAGTAGGGTGAAGTTAAGATGCGTTGGAGGGTAGGGATGACATTCTTAATGAGCAATGCTCCAGAACATGCCAAGTCGATTTTCTCATTTTTAACTATCTTATTTCTTAAAGAAAATATTTTTCAAAATTTTGACAAATCAAGTATGAGGGATTAAAATGTGTTATATAGTAATGGATGTTTCGTCATATCAAGAATGTGTGGTATTTCACGGGACATAAATTTCATAAACTAAGAGGGGAAAATAAATATTATACGGAGGATCATACCATATTAAGAAAGAAACAGATTTAGCCTTATATATTGTAATTAGTAAAGTTATTGTGCATCTCATGACTATAACATATCTCATTAAATTTATCAAATATCCATTATAAATAATGAGTGATAAATAATTCTACAAAGACTATTAATTTAATGTATTATTAATATTAAAATATTTTATAATTTTTGTAATTTTTAACTGCCCTATGAGTGTTTTATCTTCTAAAAAATATTTTTCACATTGGTAAAACTATTCAATGCACGTTTTTGAAGAAAAATAAAGAAACTTATTTTTTCGTATTGCAAGAACAATATTATGGTTATTTTCTATTTATATATTAGAATTTTTTCGCTTATATTTTTCTGATTTCAAATTCGTGTTTATATATTTGGCTCCACAAAGCATTTCATGGAATCTAAAATAAATGAAAGAAAAACCAATAATTTGCTCCTTTTATTAACAATGCGTATAATACTCAAAATTATTGATATCATATTTACTATATTTAATGTATGTTTCTTTATATATATATATATATAGTAACGTTGAGTATGTGATGTAACACCTCTTATAAAAACTTAGACATAGTTTTTCTATAAATTTAATCGAGAAAGAAGAAACAAAAAAATCAACTACATAAAAGAGAAGATAAAATCACAATATAGATACATAGTAGATTGGAGCATAAACGAATTACATATTTTTATTGTTGAAAGTTCTTCTAAAATGAATATATATATATATATATATATATATATATATATATATAAAGGTTTATGCACTATTTTAATTTAATATAGTTTAAATATATGTATTTAAGGATTTAATTTTTTTCTTGCTTTCACTAAATGGTATAATTTTTGTTTGGATAATCCTTCTTTTGTTTCATAAAAACAAAAAAACAAAATCAGTGCACAATATATACTTAGAACGGTTAATTCTATTATTATTTTTATTAAAGGTAGAAGAAAAGGACAAATATTTAAATAAAACATAAATGATTCTTCGTACCGTAAGAAACATTATAAAGAGATTGTATTTTAATATATATATATATATATTCGATCTTTTTAATCTATCAATAGTATTGTTTGAACCTTGATTTGTAATTAGCATATTTTTTATAAGAACTAATTTGCGTCTAATGAAGATACAACCCAATCAAAAAATTGTAAAAGTTCAAACTTAAGAAATTATGTATAAAGAACACAATGAACACATCTTCCTTAGGACTATAATAATAAGATAATAGATCAAAATAAAAACAATAAATAAACGCACAATTTTTAATCTCTTGTCGACACTCCCTCTAACTAGCTCATCTATATCCAAAAGCCTTTTTATTGAGTCAAGTTAAAACATGAATATTATAATTATTTGTAACGATCTGTTCCCGTCGTTACAGAAAAGCCATCGGAGAAAGAATTTGAGTCAAAAGACTTAGTATCTTGAGAATTTCTAGCCTAGTCTAGATTTGGACGAAATCGGAGTCAGTGAGTTCTAGGAAGATCTGATAGCGAATGAAAGACCTAACAATGAATTTGATTACATGAGTAGATAGCTAAGACATTAAGGAACCCGTATGACTTTATAGAATAGAATTCGGGCGAGTAGAACTCCCGAAACTGACCTTAGCGTGAACGGGTATTTTCTGAGTGTCATGGGATGAAGGCGTGTTGTGAAATGGGGGTTTGAAACTCTTAATTCGACTCTATGTTTCTGTGCAAGCCGTTAGGCCAGGATTATTCCCGCCAGGGCGGGGACGCTGTGGCAGGATGGGGGTCGCCATAGTGGGACAGTCGTGACTTAAGTCGGAAATAAACCCCAAAACGTTATTATCTGCAAGTTTCGTTCTTGAGAGCTAGGAGACGACCCCAAACAATTTTTTGATAGTTACCCACTACTTTTGGTGCAAAAGGTAAGGATTTTACTCCCTTAATCCATTTTTCGATCCGTAGAACTTAGAATCGTGATCATATATTGTTGGGGAAGGGTTTTGAACTAAATTGGATGGTGGGAAAAAGCCCTAACTGCACCTTAGGATTAAGAGTTGGGTCTTGGGTTATTGGGTTTGTTATAACCCAGGTAAATTAGACTATAATTATTGATCCTTGGGTCGTATTAATTGTTTGTAGACCTAGAACAAGCGGAAAGAATCCAGAAAGGGAAGAATCAAGTTTCTTAGGAGGATTCAAACTTGGTTTTAAGGTAGGTGATGGTTGATGTCTTGTTTTGTGTGATGTATGCTAGCAATTGCTTCATTGTAATGTATGTATGTATACGAATGTTGCACTATTGATCACATCTAATGCAAATGAGTATGAATTAATGATTGTATGCCATAAATCAACACTTGATTGTATGATTTTGAGAATGTACATTGTGATTGTGATTGTTGCTTGTTGAATGGATCGGGTGTTACGTTCCAACACACTAACTGGGATTGAATATCATGTACCGACATACATATTGGAACGGGTGTCACGTTTTGACACATTAACTTGGATCGGGTACCACGTTTCGGTGCACTAACAGTTTGGGTATGGGTCCCATGAGAGAACCTTTGAATTGTCGTGATTACTTGTTAAAGCGAATGTGGAATTGTAAGTTGTTCATGATTGATAATCGATATATGTGTTATATTTTTTATATGCATGCGTACTATGTTGTAACTGTTGTATATATTTCTTTTACTGGAATAGCCACGTGATCCTACCAGTACACTGTGGTTGTGTACTGATACTGCACTTTCTCTTTCTTTGTTGAGTACAGGGCATCTTCAGGCGGCTACTGACAGACCTCCTTTAGGAGATCATTGATCAACTGAATTCAATGGTGAGTCAGTTCATCCAGGTTGCCATGAGTTCTCTTTTTGCTCAGTCCCTCTTATTCGAACTTAGATTAGTACTATAGATGATAAATTGTTTTAGCTTTCGGGGTTCTGCCCCTTTTCTTTAGACTTATGGTTCATTGTTAGAGTTTTGGTACATTGACTTTCAGTTTCTAGGGAATATTTCCGCAATGTTTTGATAGTCGTTGTTAGACTTTTGGAGTTTATGGGAACTCTACTTTATTTCTACATTTAAATCTGCTTATGTATCTTTAAATGTTTAGTTCTTGGGTTAGCTAATTAGTATTAATGGTTCTTCTACCGGAGGGTTGGTGTGGGTGCTAATCACGATAGTCTGGGTTGTGACAAAGTTGATATCAGAGCCCTAGGTTCGTTGATCTCGGTGTACCAAAACCAGTCTTGCATAACGATACAGAGACATCCGTACTTTTCTTAGAGAGGCTATAGGACTTTACGAAATTCTCTGTTTTCTCTTGTCTCCTTTCGTGCTATAACTTGATTCCAATTGGTATCTGGTGATCCGAATTGGTATATAATCTCCTTCACTCTTCTGTCCGCAGATGGTTAACACTAGGTTCAACGGTGTCAGGCCCACAACTCCCATCAATGAGCCAATTGAGGAATCCACAGCGAAAGGTCGCGATCGAGGTAGGGGTAAAGGGCGAGCAAGGGGCAGAGGCAGAGGAAGGGTAGCACCCGCTAGGGGTGGAGATCTGATTGAGAATTCTCCCAAAAATGAAGATCTTAATTGTAGTTCTCAAGAGTTTTATGAAACTTGTGCTTTGCATAATCCAATTATGTATTTTGTACCATGGTTTATAACCACTGATTTACCTCTTTATATTAACGTCATTGAAAGGACTTATAAAGATGGGAGTGGTAATCCTACTAAAGTTATCTACCCTCCTCAGTCGGCTTTTGTGTTACCAAATAATACTGGTATTATGTTCTCAGCTTTTCAAAAATTTATTGAAGAAGATATTGCTTCTATCAGTATTGCTGAAATCAATAAACTTATTACTCAAAATAATTATTTGAGCCTTTATGTTAAAGTTTTGGGCGAGCATATTAGCTCTCTTGATAAAAAACTCGATGATTTAACTATTTTAATAAAGGATAAAAAGGCTGATATAGCTAAAGCAAACCCTGTGATTACTACAGATATTGCTTCTACTTCTGAAAGAAAACCCGCGGTTGTTTCTACTCATGTCCAAAGGCCTCTTGAAGTATCTGATTTCAAACCTGGTTCTTTAAAAAATTTGGAAGAACTTCTTGTTAAAAAGTTTTCCAATTTAGATATTAAAGAGCTTATTGATAGAAAGCTTTCTGGTTTAATTTCAAACCTATCGATTTATCGCAAGATTTTACTGATAAAATAGAAACTACCGGTGATTTTAAAAATCAGGTTTCTTCGGAATTTAATAAACTTAGGGGTTATCCCAATAAAAACAGTGGTTATGCTACCAAACCTAGCATGAACACTTATTATTATCCCCGTCCTACACCGGTAGATGTTGTAATAGAAGAGCGTGACTGAAATCAGACTAATACGTCTTACAGTGGTTCTAAGATTTATGAATGGAATCTAGATGGATTGACTGATCGACAGTTAACCATTCTTGTTCATCGAATGCTGATGTATGCAACCATTTGCAAAAATGTTAAAAACACTGATAGGAACATTTGCAAAATGATTGTAGGAGGATTTACTGGTCAGCTACGAGGCTGGTGGGATAACTATCTTAACATGGAAGAAAAAGCTTCCATTATTAATGCGGTGACTATCGATGAAGGTATTGATAATCTGGGAATGGCTCTAGTCAAAAACAGAGAAGACGCTGTCTATACCTTGGTTCTCACCATTTTGGAATATTTCAATGGTAGATTTACCAACCAACATGAGACAGTTCGTACTCTCCTCAATGGTCTTCGATGTCAGACCTTAGGATATTTTAGATGGTACAAAGACACCTATTTTAGTAGGTAATGGAATTATCCAAAAATAAGGTCGAGTATTGGAAAGCTAAGTTTATAGATTGCCTTCCTCCTTTATTTGCCGAAAGAGTCCGGAAAGCTCTCAGAGGCGGTCATGGTGAAATCCCTTATAAGGATCTGACTTATGGAAAGAATATAGAAACTTGCACACAAGAGGGTTTGAACTTGTGCAATGAACTTAAGATGGCTAGACAACTTAAGATGGATAAGCTAAAGGAAAAATCTCAATTGGGAGATTTCTGTGCGCAGTTTGGTCTACCCAATCCGGTTGCTAAAGATGGCAATAATGACAAATATTATAAGTCCTCTAGAACCGAAGGTTCCCACAGGAAAAAGAGATCTAGGCATAGATCCAAAGAGGAACCCGAAGCTAGAAAGAGCTATCGCAAATCTCATAGATTTACGAAAGATAGATCGGGAAGAGATCTAGACAAAGTTAAATGTTACAAGTGTGGTAAACTTGGGCATATTGCCCCCAATTGCAAGTTAAACAAACTAAAAACTTTGGAGCTTGATGAAGAAACCCATTAGAAGGTTTATGGTTTGTTATACACCTCAGGTTTGGACGACGATTACGAATCCAATTCAGGTTCTAATATAGAATTACTTGATCTATCTGATAATGATAATAATTGTGCTAATCCTTGTGATACTTGTCAGGATCATGATTGCAACTGTGAAGATGATGAAATTTATAAACTTCAATTGCAATTTCAAGATTTCAATATGAATACAATTACTTCTGATAATGTGATTGAACTTTTAAAAGAAATTACTGATAGTACGCTTCGTGAAAATATTATTAATTTGGCTACGTCTAACGAAGCTGGTCCAAGTTCTTCTAAACCTTTTGAAAACAAGAAGAACATTTAAATGAATTTGAATATTCAACTACTTACTCTCTAAAGGAGGTTGATGATTGTCGTTTAAAAAGAAATGCTTTTCCTGAGAAAGATTCTTCCTTTGACGATTTAAAAATTAAAGTTGAGTGGACTCGCCTTCACATGGTTGTGTTTTCTTTCTTTATGTCTCTTTCCCATGTCTTTGATCCATGGTTTTCATTTCTTGCAGGAAATCTTCCGCATCTTGTAATTCTGTAGTGGACAGCATCCTGTCAGTTTTCACCTGCTGTGATTCTCCGGCGATGTCAATACTCGTTTCGCTTCGCATCGAAGTGTCAGATTTATCAATCTGAGTAATAGTTTGAAGTAAATTTTTTCTTACTTCTTCTAAATAATCCTGAATCATTTTTTCTTTATCCCCTTCTTGAAAGGAGATTCTCCTGTGAATTATACTATCCGGGTGAGTCATACAAAACTCGGTCCTACTACGAAGAAATCTTGATAAGTTCAGGAAGTGCATAATTTCACCATTTCACGAGCCACCGTCACATACTTCTTCTGAGCCTCATTCCATTTTCCAGAATGAAACCTAATCAAATATTCATTTTTATCATGGGGATTAATCTGTTTAAGAATCCCTCCATAACCAATATTAGATGCATCTGTCTCAATAATCTTTTGCCAAGCAGGGTTGGCGAGGGTTAAGCACGGTAGTGATTGCACTCATGACTTGATTTCTTTGACCAAGTTAGTATACTGTCATTCCAAGGAGACTTATAATCCTTCTTTAACCTGTCATATAATGGGGCCAAATCTCGAGAAAGATTTTTATAGAACGGGGAAATGTAGTTTAAACTCCCCAAAAATCTCTGCAGTTGAGTCCTGTCGATAATAACATCAGGAAATTTTGAGGCAAAGTCAATAGCTCTTTGAATAGGAGTGACCCTTCCTTGACAAATTTGATGTCCTAGAAATCGAACATCTGTTTGGAATAAACTCATTTTTGGTTTTGAAATAACCAAATCGTTTTGTATTACAATTTTCTTGAAAATATCAAGATGCTTGATATGCATTTCAAATGTTTTAGAAAACACTAGAATGTCATCTATATAGACAATAATAAAATCCATATAAGGGTTAAAAATATCATTCATAATTTTCTGAAATTCAGATGGAGCGTTTTTTAAACCAAAAGGCATGACATTCTATTCGTACTGTCCAAGCGGGACATTGAAAGCTGTTCTATAAGAATGCTCTTTAAAGATTTGTATCTGCCAATAACCTGATTTTAAATCAAATTTTGAAAATATATTGGCATCATATAATCTAGATAGTAAATCTCTTTTATTTGGAATAGGATACCTAATTCATTTTAAAAATCTGTTCAATGGTTTATAATTAATAACCAATCTCGAAACTCCTCGTTCCCTCTCCGCCGCGTTATTAACATAAAAGGCTGTGCATGACCAAGGAGACTTGGAAGGTTTTATCAAACCCTTTTGTAGGAGATTATCAATCTCAGTTTTGCAAAATTCTACTAACTAAGCATTCATTTGGCAGGGCCGAGATTTAGTAGGGATATCATCCTCAAAAAAACCTTCTTCGTATGGAAGAGTTACAATGTGCTCTTTTCGATTCCAAAAGGCACTAGGGTGATCTGCACATATATCAACGATGATCTGTTGGGAAATCAATTTGATTTTTCCTGTACTTTATAGCAGATTTCAGAGAGTCGAATATATTCATGCTGAATAATTCCATTTGTAAGGAATCCATATGACTCTGCTTCATATTAATTAAAGCATTAATATCCCTGGTTACTGGATCTGTAACAAAATAATATATTATCAAATTGTCTTTCTAAGTGGCGGAAAAACCTTTCGAGTTAATACCTGTGAAAGGATAAATCGCATTTATAAAAGGGGTACCAAGTATAATTGGAGGATTTAATTGATTTTTAACTAAAAAGAAGAAATGAGGAATGCAGACTTTATTCTGACAAATTTTTGCATTAGGCAGTTTATACTTTATATCTAAAGCATGTCCTGATGCAGATTCGACCAAATGAGTAGTTTTTTGAAAATATTTCCCATGCACTAAACCTTCTTGAATACAACTAACATCTGCACCGCTATCAATCATGGCAATGTTAGTAATCGAAAAACTGTTATCAATCAGAATGGTACATTTAACATACCATTTATGAGCAGTCACAATTTGCATCATTTCTAAAAACATATCTTGTTTAGGATCAGGATTAACAGGTTCTTTTTCAACATTTTTTTTCCAGAAATGCCTTTATTCTTGGAAAACCTGTCTTCAGAATTATTGATCTCAATTTGAGTAATTCTATGATCACAAATCAATTGATTTTGTTTTAGAGATTTGATCTCCCTTTTTAAATTTTCAACTTCAATTTTTAAATCGTCGAAGGAAGAATCTTTCTCAGGAAAAACATTTCTTTTTAAAAGACGATCATCAATCTCCTTTAGAGAGTAAGGAGCTGAATATTCAAATTCATTTAAATCGTTATTCTTGTTTTCAAAAGGTTTAGAAGAACTTGAACCAGCTTCGTTAGACGTAGCCAAATTAAATAAAGTCTAGTACTTATTTAATTTTTTCAAAATTAATAATAATAATAATAATAATAATAATAATAGTAATAATAATAGTAATAATAATAGTAATACTAATAGTAATACGAGTACTAAAAGTACTAGACTTGAAGAGGTAGATATACCTCAACTAGGGTAATCCGCCCAGTCATAGATCTATGACTCACCTGGATAGTATAATCCACTGATCAAGAACCATTCCTAAACTTATATAAAGAATAGGCTAAAGTATCGCCAGATTTACATAGATTATATCATGAAAATCACATATGCTGGCTCGAAAAAATAGACCAGATCTATTTTTTTATTGAGTTTTCGATTCCATGGATCCATAAATGGACTCCTGAGATAGGATTTACCGAGGAAGATATTCCTTGCCTTTATCGGACATACTACAACAATTTATGGGACAAGCTAATGAAGCAAGATCCTAAGACCAAGCAATTAGTCGGTCAAGAACTGTTAGACTCCATTAGCGAGCAAATTAACGAATATAATAAAATTCCTAAAAAGGGAATTGCTGATGATAACTCCGTTCGACATATTTCCAGGAGAATCTCCTTTCAAGAAGGGGATAAAGAAAAAATGATTCAGGACTATTTAGAAGAAGTAAGAAAGAATTTACTTCAAACTATTACTCAGATTGATAAATCTGACACTTCGATGCGAAGCGAAACGAGTATTGACACCGCCGGAGAATCACAACAGGCGAAAACTGACAGGATGTTGTCCACTACAAAATTACAAGATGCGGAAGATTTTCTGTAGCAAATGAAAACCATGGATCAAAGACATGGGAAAGAGACATAAAGAAAGAAAACACAACCATGTGAAGGCGATCCCATTCAACAGGAGATACACTGTTGCCAGAGTCCACTCAAACAGTAGAAACACTATTCAGTAACAGTAGATACACTGTGTAGGGACCCAGATGTTGGGACCCCTTTACTATTTGTAGATTCCTTCTGTCTTTTTATTTTGTCTATATAAACCAATGTATTCCTTAGAAGAGAGGCATCAGAAAAAATTACAATCGCTCTCTCTTTTCAATAGTTGTAAATCATTGTAAAGTCATCCTTTTGTAGCACTGTTTCGATCAATAAATAAATCAGTTCAGTTCTTCAGTTCTTGGACTTTGGTGACAACTGTCCTTATAAGGTAATTTTATTTTTAAGTCCTCTTTTAACTCTGTCTCTCCTAGTCAGGACTATGTCCGGCTAAAGATCTCATATCTATGTTGAATAGCTAACATCTCTCCTATATAGACCATGAACGGATCTAAGCTTTATTTAAATATAAAGAAATTTTAGTATGGATTCTCGACTTGGTTCTGAGATCAAGGTACAGTCGGATCTAGTACTACTCTTATTGGCTTTGCCTTAGTGGCTCCGTCTGGCCAGCTGTGGTTCTCAGCCCGAAAAGGAGTTTAAAGTAGGGCGCCTTATACCGGTTAGAACTGTTAGACACATGGGCTCAATAAAATGTATGTATTAGATACTTGACATACCCTTTGCTCAAGTAAAATATCACCATGCAGTCTGATAAACTATGCCAAAATTCTTGTGTATTTCGATTCTTTCGCAGGCGGACTACCGCTAGCTTAAGGATGCTTGACTTGCTAGATCTATGACTGGCGAATTACCGCCAGGTCCTTGATCCTGTAAATCTGGTATCAGAGCCTAGAACTTTCATGGTATATATGAGATAAAGGTAAATTATTCATCATAAATATGATCTTTTCACCCATGGATCTGGAAGAAACGAGTATTAAAAGTACTAGACTTGAAGAGGTAGATATACCTCAACTTGGGTAATCCGCCCAGTCATAGATCGAGATGTTGAATATTCAACATCTTTTGAAAAAGTACTAGACTTCTAAACCTTAGTATTACTATTTAGTATTACTATTAGTATTACTATTAGTAGTACTTATTTATTACTATTATTAATAATAGTACTAATAATAGTAATAATAATAATAAGAATAATAATAGTAATAATAATAATAAGAATAATAATAGTAATAAGTAGTAGTAATAGTAATAGTAATAGTAATAGTAATAAGTAGTAGTAATAGTAATAGTAATAAGTAGTAGTAATAGTAATAGTAATAAGTAGTAGTAATAGTAATAAGTAGTAGTAATTAGTAGTAGTAGGGGCTGTTCATGATTATGGTTAAAAAATCAAACCGAACCGCAATTCGAACCAAACCGATAAAAAAAACCGATATTTGGTTGGATTTGGTTAGGTTTGGTTTTACATTTTAAAAAATCGATACTATTTGGTTTGATTTTGATTTTACTAAAAAATATCCACAAAAATAACCAAAACGAACCGATAAATTATATATATAAATTTTATAATTATTTATATATCATTTATAAATAAAATATAAATATTTTATTAAATTTTAATAAACTTTAGTCTTTAACTTTATCATTTTCTCAAACCCAACACTTAAATTTTAGCCCAACTATTAAAACCCTAATTCTAACTCCACCAAAATTTATTATCTAAGTGATTTTTACCTACCCTACCTCACAAATTCACACTGCAGTTTTTTGAAAAAAGTATACGCATCTTTCTTCTTTGCAGTGCACATAATCTGATCTCTCTACCTATGATATATCCTTGCACGTAATCAATCAATACTTGACAGTTAATTAATAGGTAATCGTCACTGTATGAAATATCCTTAGTCACATAGTTTAACAAGAAGATATTAAATAAATTTTTAATAATTGTTTACAATATGGACAAAAATGCACAATTTAATAAATCAAAGCTTATACTTTCTGTTTCAATTTGTTTGTCATATTTTTCTTTTTTTTTGTCCGTTTGAAGAGTATGTTTTTTTTCTTTTTTCACTTTTTGACATTTTTTTAATTTCAACTTTCGACATATTTAAAGCCACTAAATTAAATGACATTTTAAGACATTTTGTATAACTTAATTTAATATCACAATATATATATATATAGATAGATAGATCTGATTTGTAAGGTCAACTAAATTAATTTTTTTATGTTACAAAAATAGATTTGATTTGTAAGGTCAACTAATTATAAGTCAATGCTATACAATATGTTCTTCCAATAAATATGATACATAAATTAGTAAGATTCGATAATTTTGATGTAATCAAAATTAACCTTCATTGAATTTCAAAACGCTCTTTAAAATAAAAAAATATTAATTTATCTATTAAATAATACACCTCCGATTAGCTTTGCAAAAACCTTTTTTGATTAATAGAAATTATGTTCGATAAGAAAAATATTTTTTCTTAAGTATATGTATATTACTTAATATATTCATTATTAATCACCAGAGTTAATTTCCTAAAGGTCAGTTAAAACTAGAAGCCTCGAGGTCCCCACAAAAGGTCCTTCTAGACCAAACTCAATGTTATAGACCTAATAAAAGCATTAGAATACCATTCTGAGATTGTCTAACTGAAGTTTAGACCAGAGTCAATCGTTCAAACATCATAAGCTCCAAAACATTAAAACTTGCACAAAACCCAAACACACGACCAGGTGTCTGAAATGTCATTCACAGAAATCTCTAAATATTGAGAAGGTCTTAAAGTGGAGAAAATTATCTGAAGGCCCATTACATAAAATCTTGTACTTAATTAATAATTGTAAATATATTATGTGGTTTTAGAATTATCATAACTCCTACTTCCCACAAAGTTTTTTTCAGCTGAATATGATTTGATCTTTTAACTGTAAACATAAGAATGAAATTTTATAAGAATCTGGATGACAGGGGAATACTGATGATGATTTATTCCGAAGTTTGCCACACGCATGCTTTCTTTGTGTGTGTTTGGTATGAAAGAAATTATTGATTCCAAAAATGTTTTATTGAAAAATAAGTATGTTTGTTATAAATTTTTAACCTTGTGAAATAAATAAAGTTTAAGGGAACAATTTTGAAATTTAATTGAGGAGTGAAACTACAAATTTTTAGTGGGACAAATTCATGTATTTTATTATGATAGGAATAGTTTAGTTATTTTGAATTAATTTTCTAATATCAAGCTTTTTGTAGTCCATGTTGTTCATGAATAATTAGAAATTAAATGAAATATGATTTCTTGATGAAAAAGAAAGACCTAATAGGTGATGAAACTTGTAGATATCAAAAAAGTTTTATTCCATCAAGGAAGCAATGTTATTTTTTTTACTGTTTCTACAATTTTTCATTAAAAATTAGCCCACAAATTTCTCTACATATATGTAAGTATAATCTTTGAAATAGCTTCCACCACTTATATTTGGAATTCTAACACTGATGACATGGTGAGAGAGTTACATGGACTGGATGCGCCATTTGTCTTTACCTTTTATACAATGCTTGACAAGGGATGAATATATCCACTCAACATATCTAGCATAATCAACTAGCTCACAATGTACTAGCAGTACAACAAAAACAACTTTTAGCGATAATAAATATAGACATTAATAAAGACTGCCAAAGTCTTTATCGACATTAGTTAAGTCTCATTAGAACCAATGTGGCTAAATACTTTAAAGACATATATAAGGAGTGCTAATTGCCGCTAAAATTACATACTTAGCGGCATAAGCTATTGCCATTAATTAATTGCTGCTAATGATCACTTTTGATGTAGTGAAGTCGTATCGTTCATAAGCCTTATGGAACCAGAAGAAAGGAATAGTCTTATCATATGTTTTCATAACAATTCCAAGTTGTCCACGTACCTATCATGATAGTATTTACCATAACCCACCTGTACGTAAACAAACACATATTCCAAAATGAAAAGTAATAGACATATTGGACAGAAATAACAAGCAACGAGTAATTTAAAGCAATATTTAAGAAGCACAACGGAAATGAAAGTTAACAATAATAAATACAAAGCACGGACACAAGATCCGATCCCACGTCTTGGTGGACGATAGTACAAAGATACTATACAAGTACAAGTCCCAAAGGATTACCAAAAAGTACAAATATTTCTAGGATACAAAATACTAGTCAAAACTATATGCAAATTGAGACAAGTTGAACTCGGACACCATTCCCTCACCCTATATCTCCAAAGATCTCCGCACCTAGCTCGAAACAATGTTGTTTACTAGTGCTCGGATCTGCATCACAAAAATAGATGCAGAGTAGAACATTTGTTCTAAAACAAAAGGTAGCCAATAGATATTATAGGATAATTGATCTAAGAAAGAAAAGACGAATGAAAAGCGATAAAGTAAAAGTTACTAGAGGTCATATGAGCAAAGAGATAACAAAAGACTAAGATCACGAGCCTAGAAATGGACAAAACTGAAAAGTAAACCATCTAGCTATAACCTAACTAGACCCTATAATCCCAAAGGGTACACTCATATGCAATTTGAAAGTAAATAAGTCAAATAGACCCCATAAGCATGAGTACACAAAAGAGCTAAAGATTAGAACAACTAAAACAAGAGATATTTAAAAACTGAAATAGCTAACGCCGGACATTAACCGTGTTGAAGGCATCCTAAAGAACCCAATTGAACCAATATGTCAAGACTCAAACCGGACTAATAAGTGTGTACCCAAACATAACCCGTGGTCATAAAAAAAGGCACAAACCTAGAACCATGGCTAGTAAGCATGTGCATGGATCTCAAACTATGGCTGGTAATTATGCGCACGAACCTCACACCGCGACTGATGGACTCTCAATATCTTAAAATCAGACACCCTTCTTCATATAGAAACATATCATATAGAAAATCATTATAAGAATCACCTTGGACCCACTCCAGCTCCAAATCCAAGACAAGATCCAATACTGCCAACGTATCCTGTAATCAGAAAAGAACACACTGAAAAATAAGAGAAGTTATGGATGAGTGGTTACTAGATTTGAGTTGTCGCCTAATTAAGGATTCATACTATCAAACCCAAGTCTGTTATATCAGTATTTAAGGTCATCCGATGAGATGACATAAAAATTCTAAAGAAAAAAGGCTCCAAATTGCAAGTCTAAGGCAATTACTAGCCTACGTCTATGTTAAAGCCACGAACAAGCTACTAAACTCATACAATCAAACATATAGATACTATACAACATGATACAATCAATATGACTAAAGTAGGGATCACGACCAAACCCATCGGGCCGTGCGGGTGATATACCATGAGTTTACGATATTTCTAATACATTTCACTTACAAGTTGTGTGTGTCTAGGGCCTTTTTGTATTGGATTTTATGTGTTTTAATCATATTTTGCAGGAAAGATGTTCAGGCGCAGAAGTAAAGAGACAACTGAAAGAAATGTAGAAAAGGGCATCTACGGAGGTGATCTACGGACTGTAGGTCCACTGACGCTCCGTAGGTGATGGCCGTAGATCAGCAGGCAATGCAAATCAGGGAAATCTGACCAAGTGTGGAACCACGGTAGCCACTGACGGTCCGTAGATTGATCTACGGACCGTACAGTTGATCCATAGATTGATACTGCGGGGGTTCCAGTACCTGATTATTGAAGATTCTAAGTGTGGAGCCACGGAGGGGGATTGACGGACCGTAGATCGATCTACGGTCCATACTGCAAGTCTGTCGTTTGCTTCAGAGAAGCTGATTTTTGGAGGCTGAAATATTTTCTAAGTCCTGGCTGACGGAAGGGACTCACGGATCGTAGATCCATTGACGGTCCGTGATTCAGTCTCGTGGAATGAAGACGCGTGCCTGAACAAACTTTCCTTAATTTGTGTTCCTTTTAATTTAGGACTTGTTTTCTATAAATAGGGCATGTAAACCTCGTTTTTAGGGGTTAGACTTTATTACTTTTGTTTTACTTTGTGACTGGGGAATTAATTTTTCTACCTTAGCAATTTTTGATTTCCAAAGGTTAGTTTTGAAGATTTGGTTTGAAATTCGAGTTGAATTTCTGGGTTTATTTTTCTCAAATATATAAGTTCATAATTCTTTCATCTAAAACAATGAATTGTGTTCATATGATTCCAGGTAGCTAAACTCCACAACTAGGGTTGTGGGATCCATGAGCGATTAACAAAGTATGAATAGTAAATAAGCAATTCTTGAAAAGTGTTTTGCATGCATTGATAATTCTTTCGTTCAAAAGTCTTTTTAACGAGTGCACGCGTTAGAACTCGCCTTGTAGCTACTTGCCGGACCAAGGAGGTAATCAACAAGAAAAGAATTATCAACATAGATTTAGTGTGATACTATCTAATAGGCTAGTGTCGATTGGTGCGAAGTAATAACTAAGCCAAACATCGATTATGATGTCTAATATGAGGTAAATGTA
>JAJOOR010031468.1:0-14676 GCA_036250505.1 Solanum acaule | reverse complement strand
CTTAGTCCCTATTTCCCGTTAATTAATGTTGAATGTACTTCCGCGACCGATGAAGTGTGATGACAAGTTTGAGAGGCTTGTTTGGGGTTCCTTCGGGTTCCTCATTCGTCATGTCACGTCTAGGCCCTAGGCTTGGGTCGTGACAGGTTGAATATTATGCCTCTCTATGCTTATGTTCATGAAGTTTTCTCAAAATGGCATATATCATTACTTTCAAATAAAATGTCTGTTTTAAGCATGTTTTTGCATGGCTATCATACTTAGTACTTAATTGTGCTAACCCATTCTTCTTCATGTTTTACCACAAGTGTAGGTTCCGGAATTTGAGTGGTTTTCTTTGGTGAAGCTTGGATTTGAGTTTCCCCAAGACTAAGTGGTATGTCCTCATAGATCGAGGACAAGTAGTTGATGTTTCCTTTCTTTTCATGTAATAGACAATTGTTAAGACTTCGATTGTAAAGGGCCATGACCCTATTTTGTTTCAAGTATGTTGTTTAGATGGCCATGTGAGACGATAGACTTCCGCTTGCTTTTAATGTTTTTGATTGTTGGTTTTATAAAAGAAAGGTTTTAAATTCCGCACTCTTTCTAAGTATCTTATACAATGAATATGCTATGAGGCTTGTATGAGACCCCTTTGGGGTCAAGTACGCCGTGTCACTTCCGGGGTGTAGACTCGGGTGGTGACAAACATGGTATCAGAGCACAAGGTTTTGGGAATGGTATTTAGGATTGATGTCTCACAAGCCACGTCTAGTAGAGTCTTGTTCATCGGTGTGAGTCGCGACACATCTATGAGTAAGAGGCTATAGGAAGTTAGGAACTTACACTTCTTTCATATTCTTGAAGCCGTGCCTTAGAGTTTGACTCTTTAAGTGTCCTTTTCCTAATCCTTCCCTTATGTTTATAGGATATGAATACAAGAAGGATGCCCGCAAGAAGAGTGGAAGAGGAGAATGTGAATAAGGGAGTTCCTTCCCAAGATCCTCAAGGTGACCAAGTTCCTCAAGAAAACCAAGTTCCAGTCGATGCTCCGGCCATGACTAACGAAGAAATTAGGTCGGCTTTTCTAACCTTAGCCTAAGCTATGATGGCCCAAGTTAATCAGGATGTGGGGCCTAGAGTGAATGTTATTGAGAGTGCTATGGCTTCTAGGTTAAGGGACTTTGTAAGGATGAGTCCTCCAGTATTTCTTGGTTCCAAGGTGGGAGAGGATCCCCAAGAGTTTTTGGATGAGGTGTATAAGATAGTCAATGCTATAAGGGTGACTTCTAGAGAAAAATTCGAACTTGTCTCTTACCAATTGAAAGATGTTGCCCAAGTTTGGTTCACTCAATGGAAAAGCAATAAGCCTATAGGAACGGGTCCTATAGAATGGGAGGAATTTAAGGAAGCATTCCTTGGTAGGTAATTTCCCCGTGAAAATAGAGAGGTTAAGGTGGAGGAATTTATCAACCTTAGGCAAGGTAGCATGAGTGTGGAGGAGTATTCCTTGAAGTTTACCCTATTGTCTAAGTATGCTCCATCTTTAGTGTCCAACCCTAGAGATGAGATGAGTAGGTTTGTGACCGGTGTATCCGACCTAGTTAAGGAAGAGTGTCGTACGACAATGCTTCATGATGATCTGAAAATATCTTGACTTATTTTGTATGCTCAATATATCAGGGAGTCCAAACTTGAGAGGAAGAGTAGAGAGATGAAGAGGTCTAGGTCCGATGAACAAAGTCAACCAAGGTCCAAGAAGAGTTTCTCCAATCAAGATTCCTTAATGGTCAACAATGATAGGGTGTCTAACCTTAAATATCAAGGAGGGAATGGAAGTGGTTCTTCTTTGAGAGGTCTAGATGTGCCAAGTGTGGGAAGCAACATTTGGGTAAGTGCCTTGCCGGCACGGATGGTTGCTTTGGGTGTGGAAAAAAAGGTCACAAGATGAGAGATTTCCCAACACTCTCGGCAAAAGGAAGGGATGATAACCAAGCTTCTCTTGATGGTTCGGATCCTAATGCTCCAAAGAAAAATCATTTATATATGCTTCAAGCTAACAAGGACAAAGGAGCTCATCCGGATGAAGACACCGGTATGTAATAGTTCCTTATAGTTGAGAATGTCTTGTTAAGGTTCTTGTGTTGTTTTCATGTTAGCCTTAGTTGGGTTTAATCCTAAGTGTGGGATAGTATGTTGAATAGTAAGGTCGTTGAGAGTTTCGATATCCTTATCTCTTTCCTTTTATTCCTATTCAAGCTTGAGACCAAGAGTTCCTTGTAGCTTGTTTCATGTTTTGGAGTCATGTGTGATTATGTGTTTCCGTGGTCTCTTTATGTTATACATGTTCTTAATGAGTTAATGTTTATATGAGAAAATGAGTTTTCATGAATTGTGTTCCTCATGTTGATGTGCATCTAGTATGAGTTGTCTATATGCTTCATGAGGTTGATTGTTGAACATGCCTAAATGTGCTTTTATGAAGAGTTGCATAATGTTCCTACACACAAAAAAGAAATGCTACACAACTAAACTCGATGTTCTGGACTCAATGGAACGATTGAAACACAAATTTGATCTCCTTGACTCGGAACCTGTGAAGGTTGTTATAAACTAACATGATGCCTAAAAGGCTAAACCAAGCTCAGGACCTTTGAAAATTCAACCTAGACCTCCCATGTGCCTAAATTTATCCCGTAAATCCAACAGAACTTTCAAAAATCTGATATGAGCATCTGCACTCGGAATGTTGACCAAAAGTCAACCTAAAGACTAAAATATATTTAACTTCCAACTGAAGACCTCAAATCCACGAAATAACGCAGAATCTATAACTTCAACTCTCCTGGACCAAATTCCACAATGCAAAATTAATGGAGCAGATGAAATTCCATTTCGAGACTTGAAATTCAGATTGTTGCCAAAAACCACATTTTCACAACTTATGCCTTCTAATAACTAAAACTTGTACAAATCACAACTTTTTACTAAATTTATAAAACTAACTTCACAAACCGATCAGAGTTTACTCAGCGTAACTATCGGGAGAGGTAAAATGGTAATTTTACAAAAAAATTGAAGTATGACCTTCTGGGTCATTACATTATATACCACTAAAAACAATGTTCGTCTTCAAACATAAAGAAGAAGAAGGAAGAATAGGCGAAGTTACGAAAAGCATGATGTATGATTTATAGTGTGGGTTCTCATCTCTTCAGCTAAGTTTTCCATTAAGACCATTCCATCAAGATCAACCGCTAAGACCTAAACATTCAAATTAAAATTTTGCAGATCAACAAATTAGGAGTGATTATAAAGCCATAAAATAACCCATGAACCAAATTTTGCACCTACACCCTCTAGACCATAACACAACCACTGGGATGAAGCTTTTCTTACATAACCACTATATAATTTTGAATTGATATCGACTACAAACCAGAAGTGAACCTGATCTTTAGAAATCAAGTACTCATTAAAGAAGACTCAAACTTATCTAACCCAAAGATGTAAATGATAAGGCAACCAACCACCTAGTGAGCGATACACCCAATCATATAGAACCCTTAACAATACCATTGGATTGCTAGATCAATAGTTGCAATTGTAGACAACTCTTAAGAATGGCAGATCTAGACCTAATGGTCTCCACCTTCAATATCACATAGCCAGAACGTGACCTCGACGATGAGATGAGCGTTAGGACTATCGAACAACTGAAAAATACCCATGATAGCTCTCCTATAAATTCTTATAAGTAAGGTGGTACATGTAGAACTACTGGAAAACATCAACTTCCCCAAGGAAACACCAAATCTATAATATCTTAAATGACCAAATTTGCCAAAGCATCCTACCCTAACAAGAGAACATCACAGGATTGGTACACCCGATCTACCACAAAAGTTCCACCCATTGAAGTGAAAAGACACATGGGCATAGACAACAAATCATAGCCCAAACCATGTCTAGAAGAAAGTAGGTTGTCACATAAGAATATACACAACCAAGGTCAAATAACACCAGTTACTACTTCCATGGATCCCATATCAAATATTTCTATTCATCTGACTCCATCTCTTTGATTTTTAGCTACCCACAATTAAACAATTTGGTCCGACTTTACAATCGTACACATACTCGATTTATGAAATGCCACATACTTTTCATAATACTCTACCAAAACCAATGCTTTTAATACTAACAACACATCATAACCACATCGTCCATTTACCCTTCTCTCAAACCACCACTAGTATCAAAGTCTCCTTAGCAAAAAGTTTGTCACCTCTAGAAATTCAAAACTATGGCTTCCACTCTTTCCATGCAAGCACTCCATGAAAAATACGGGTCCCATCCAAGGCTAATATTACTAACTTCTAACCTGATAGTACTTTCCCAATTGAGATAGAGATATTAAATCACGCTCAATGTCAACTTCACAAAAAATTTCATGTACCAAGTTTCAACTACTATTAAAACCGGCATATACCTCATGCCAAAACATAGACAAATTCTTGGTGATCTCAATAATGTTGTATACCATAAGCGCATAACCTTTGTTTACCATCAAGTGTCTATGTATCACATTATTACTATATGTGTAGTCCTATAATCAAAGTAGCTTCAACTCCCTCGAAATCCTTAATAACCATGTAGAATTGTAGGTCCATACTGTGGTGCCCCCATAAGTCATCGACCATAATTCAACAATCCAAACCAAATAGAAATGCAGAATCTTCCACACATCACTGTTTGTCGCCCAAACTAAAACCCAATATTCATAAAAGTCACTAATAAACGCTTAGTGGCCTGCCAATCTGACAAAGCTCCGAATCTCACCGAAGTGGGGCTAGCCTAATTACAAATAGCCTCAATCTTCATCGGATCTACCATATTACCATCATTGAACATGACATACCCAAGAATGCTACCCAAGTCAAAACTCACACTTTGAAAACTTGACATAATGTCACTAATCTCTAAAAGTTTGGAGAACAATCTTCAAATGCTACTCATAATCTCTCCTGCTCCGCGAATATACAATGATATCATCTATGAACACTATGATGAACGAACAAGATAGGGCCTGAACACCCGTTTCATCAAGTCCATGAAGGCAGCAAGGGCAATAGTCAGCCCAAAAGACATCACTAGGAACTCATAGTGGCCATATCGAGTCTTAAATGCGGTCTTAGGGATGTATGTTGCCCTAATCCTTAGCATATAGTAATCGGACCTCATATCAATTTTTTGAAATACTGTGGCACCATGAAGCTGGTCAAACAGATAATCAATCCTAGGCATGGAGTAATGGTTCTTCACTGTCATCTTATTCAGCTGCCTATAATGAATACACATGTGCATCATAGTGTTCTTCTTCTTCACAAAGAGAACAGGAGTTCCTCAAGGTGATACATTATCCCTGATGATTCCCTTACCTAAGATATCCTTAAGTTGAACACTGGGCTCTTTGAGCTTTGGAGGAGACATCTGATAAAGTATAATAAAAATAGGTCGCTTACTCGGCTCAAGTTCAATAAGGAAATCAATATCACCTCTAGGGGTAGGCCAGGTAAGTCAGTAGGAAACACATCTACAAAATTATGGACAATGGAAACTGAGACAACTAGAGGGACCTCCCTACTAACATCACACACATATGCCATATAAGATAAACAACTGCTAGCTACTACCCTTCGAGCCCGAATAAAAGAAATAACTCCAATTGGTGTGCTACTACGAGAGCCCTACCACCCTACCTGGGGAATACCTGGCATGGCTAAGGTAATTGTCTTAAAGGATAAATCTTAGACCACATTATAGGGGGATAACTAGTCCATGCCTAGAATCACATCAAAATCAAGCATCTGAAGTAAAGTAAGGTTAGCCCAGGGTCCATACCCCTAGATAGTAATCTAGCAAGATCGAAGCACCTGTTCCAGTTCTCACCCATAGAGGTCGACACATACAAAGACGTTGCAATAGGCTCATAGCTCAAACCCATACGAGAAGCATAATTAACAGACACGGCAAAAAGGTAGAGCCCGAGTCAAATAAAGGTGAGGCGGGCTGCTGGCATAAGAGAATGGTACATGTTATCACAACATTTGATGCCTCAGCATTTACTATAGTTAGAGATTCAAAAAAGTGACCATGTCCACCAGTGCCTGGCAATCTTACCTACGACCTGACCTGCTTACCCGGGGACTACCCCAACGTTTCTGACCCTAACCTCGACCTCTAGCTAAAGGTGCTGTTGGTGGAGCTGGTGAGCCTCCCTATGGAGTGAGAACAATCCACCCACGGTAAAGTGAAATCTTTGGCCCGATGTTCAAACTCTCCATAATCAAAATAGCCCAAAGGTGATTGACTCCCAGAAGAATGTCCACCATGGCCTGAAGCACATGACTAGGACTCATGACTCTGACTAAAGCCAACCTCACTCTAGATGCACCAGTCAACCTCTGAAGTCTGGAATGAGGTATGAACAAGCAGGCTGTATTGACCCTGCTGAAACCATTGTTGGGTCCTATCATAAGTATCTCTGTACCTAGGATGGGACCCGTTATAGATGCCCTCATACATAGATCTCTGGTCGCTGCCCCTTGGGCCTCACGATGGAGTTGCTCAATAGTGAGGGTGTGAAAAAGAACATCAAGAAAGGAACGACCCCTAGAGACCATAGACTGAGTCTCAATCTGCATCTAAAGTCTCAACCCACGGATAAAGCATCAAACTCTCTACTTCTTAGTGGGTAACATCATAGTAGTATAGTCATAGCCCATCTAACTGATAAGTAATGAAGTTAGCTTCTCTCGACTCAACTAAGCCCTACGCATGAAGCCACTCCCGGCATGTAGTCAAAAACTCATAGGCATCCTCAACCACAGCCCCAAAAAACATCAGAGGTGAAAGCTTGAGAAACTCTCTAAGCATCTTCTACTCTTCTAGCGGCATAGCTCATGCCACAGTCACGGGATTGTAACCCCCAAGTGGTACATGATCCTGAGGTGCATCTGATGTAGTCTAATACTTTGGTGCTGGTGTATCTTCCAGTGCAGTTGGAGCCTTTTGCATGCTCTTAAGAATAGTCAAAATTTGTGTAATGGTTCCCTACAGGCCTGGAGCAATACTTGGTCTAGGTGGTGGCTAGGCTGGACCTGGCCCCATTGGCTAAACTAGAACCCCAGCTGGTGAAGGGTCCGTTATAGGCTCTAGATCATTCTCTCTCTACGGGGTTTCTGTTGTACCCTTGGCTGACAAGGGAGGTCGACCCCTACCTCGAGCCATCACGGTGCATAAGAGTCATTATGCAAAAAGAATGAAACAAGTGAGATATCAAGAAACAAATAACAAAAATACTACACGGAAGCCATACAAAAGAGGGGAAATTTCTAAAGACACCCTGTAGCCTCCCAAAGATAGGATACATACCTTTGTGCGCTGATTCGTAACACTCTACATGGTATTAGTTATGTACAAGTTAGACCAGTGAATCTAGGGCTCTGATACCAACTTTTCACGACCCAACTATGATGTCATGCTGATAGCTACTATAATTCGCTAGTAGGTAAGCCAACCCATAACCCAAAACAAGTAATGAGTGTAAGGGTAGAACTAAACAAAAATCAAATCAAACCGCCAAATGAAATAGAAGCGGAAGAAAACCAAAAGCCATGTACAAAAGATCCATCCAAGAACATAGAAGTCACAAGTACAGACCTTTCTAAAAATAAAAGTACTATTCCAAAAATGTACCAAACCAAAGCTTGTCTCGAAAAGCAAAAGACTAGCTAAATAAGTATAGGAGACAAACTAATCCAAGACGCCAAGTGCTCACCTTTGTTCTCTGAATCCCAAAAGTTGTTGATGTCATACACAATCATTGCTAGTAGTTGGTACCAGGATTGATAACGCTTAAATGTCTTCTTTAAAACCAATTAAAATGGACAACAATCGTAGTTAATAAAAATACCCAACGAAGAGTCGGGATCGAATCCCACAGGGAATGGTATATCGTAGAAAATTTTATCAAGAAATTTTGATAGTAAAATCATTCATTTGTAGTAGTAAAAATATGTTGGTGGATGATCCCACCAATTTAATAAAAATATTTGGTTATCAATTTTCATAGGTAAACAAAAATTAAAGGAAATTCAAGAAGTAACAAGTAATCTAGGGGTGCGGGGATTGACAATAAATGTCACATAAGGGTAATTGTGTTGCTCTATAGTGATGAACATTGATGAATAGACTAGGTCATCTTCAATGACACTAATCTTCTTTCAATCTCATAGCATCCTTGCATAGAATCTCCTTTTGGTCTCATCTACATTCCAATCTAAGCAACCCAATACCTTACTTTATTTTCTCTTTCGATGCAAAAATAGGGCAAATAGATCCGGCCATAGCCTCTATTTTTAATCAAGTTACAAACATCAAACCTAAATTGCTAGTATTTGACTAATTATCCACTCCAATCCATCTCTTTCAAGCATCAACCAAAGATCGAAAATAGGAATTAAGTTTGCAACCTTAACCCATAAATTAACCCTATGTTAATTATCCCAAATTCATGTATGAATAGCAGTAAAACAAAACATAACACAATACCGACTACATTAAATCAATACCCAACCCCATAAATGCACCCCTAGATATTGGGATTTTAGCCACCCATCACAAAAAGTAAAGAAATTATACCTTCTATGAAAGAGGCTATGGGTAACATTAAATTAAACAATTACAAGCAAACACACTTTGGATTCAATTTCAATTTGTCAAATTCAATAGCAAAGTTCAAAAACCACAAAAACTAAAAAAGGTTCTTCACAAGGTAAAGTATTTCTCTTAAAAGTACAATTTCTTACTCTGAATGCAATGCTCCTCTTTTTCTCTCCTTTGGGCTATTTTAGTTTCCCAAAATTTGGCCCAAAAACTCAACATGCTAACCTTTGGACGATGTTAGTTGGGCTCGTCAAGCTCATTCGGAAAATTGCCAATCGTGCTTCAGCTCACCTTCTCTTTCTCTAGGATATAGGTGTTTGAACATCAGTCGTGAGCTTGTTTGAGTCTACCTTTCATTTTCGGTGAATCACCGAGTACCACCTTGCTTCGCCTTTCAAGCCTTCAATTTTCCTCTTTGAATTATTGCTTTCGGTGATGGTCAGCAAGGTTGCCTTTCTCATTTAATAATCGCTTTTCCTTTGGAAGTTCATCGACCTGTCTCAATAGAAAAAAAGGGTTGTAAAATGTCAATTTGGGCATGGTCATGCTCATTAGGTGGTCCATCTTTCTTCCTGCATGATCATCAATGTAAATTTTGCACTTCTTTTCACATTTTTCGCCATTGTTTCAAACATCCATCCTTACCTTGTCCATTAGCCTTCATGGCCGCAAATCATCAAAATATTATTAGAATTAGAAAAAATTAGGCATTGAGAACACTAATTATTGAGCTAAATAGGCCTCAAATGAGTGCAAATCTACCACTCATCAACACCCCAACTTAAACTTTTGCTTGTCCTCAAGTAAATCAAGAATACAATTAGCTTAATAATGGTTTCTGCAATAGTATTCAATGAGAGATAACATGCAAGTGCAATTACAAGACTACTTTAAGAAACATGCTACACTCAATCATGATCAAAAAGTTTCAAATGATGGCTAGCCGGGTTCAATACAAGCTCAAGCTCACTTTAGCTTCTTTTGTAATGCAAGACCATATTTCAATAAATGCATTCAAGTGCACTCACAGAAAGAAATATTTCATGTTCTCACAAAGCAAATCAACTAAGAAATAAGGAATCAATGCAACTCTCACTCTCTTAAAAGAGAAATACATGTGTGCTTCGTCCCATATGTTTGTCCATATTTGCCAATAATCACACAACCTAGTTCATGCAAGATCTTAAGGGTCTTTTAGTCTTGTAATTGTGCTAAGGGTTAAGGTATGGTCAATTTGGCTTGGTGACATCACCTTTTCAAAGAATTGTTGCAATCATCTTCACCTCTTCTCAAGTTCTTTTCATTATTTTCCAATTGAGAAGTCAAAGTTTGACTTTTCACTTATTTTATTTGGAATCCCCTTTATTTCATCACTTCTCTATTTTCATTTCCATTTTTCAACATTTTTCATCACAATGATGCTTTCTCTTCTTCATCTTTTTATAAGGAGGGGTTCCTTCTTTTTGTAACAAACTTCAAGTTGACTCCCAATTCCTCTTACTTTTCCCTTCACTTGGCTTTCATTCTTTCTTTATTTCCACACCTCCAACTAAGGATTTTGGCCTAAATTGGCTATTAAAACATAATAATTCTTCAAAAAGGATTTTGGGTGAGAAGGTAGGGATAATTTGGCTCAAGAGGATTTTGCTTGGTTTTGTCAACAAATGGTTTAAGTTCACATGGTGCCAAAATGGATACACACCCTCGCAAGGTGAACAAAAGATTATGAAAATTTAGGTTCCCTCTTATAATTATTGCCCAAGATCACACCTTACATTTACCAAGGTTTAGACAATAACACTAAAAAGACAAATTCTAGGACTCCACACACATGTTTTCAAGTAACACCTCACCACACATGGCACTTTTAAATACACTCATTTAGCACATCCCAAAAATATCAAAAGTGTACGTGTGATATTTATTACAAAGCTCACATCAAAACTCAATTAGTCAACAAAAGATTCAAAGAGATCACTCAAAATTGCAACCATATCGATTTCATTCTCGCAACACCAACACTATAGAATATGATGATTATGAGTACTATTCAAGACATTAATTGTCATGCCCTGAGCCTACACCCTGGATGTGGCCAGCACTCGAAAACCATTGCTGGCCCCAAGTGAACCCTTGGCCTTGCTCAACTCTCAGTGGAAGACTTACTCAACATTAGATAAACTCAAATATAAAGTTTTAACTCAAATGTCTCGAATACTTAACTTAGAACATTTAAAAATATTCAAACTGGCCACAAAGCAACTTAATTCTAGAACATTAACAATAGAAAATGAAAAAGACTTTTCAACTGCTACTGTCTATTTATGAAGCCTCTAATATTATGAGGGATGTTGGGACAAGACCCCGAATCATCCTAACAAAACTGAAATAATAAATAAGGGATCCTCCAGAAGCAAGGAGGCTCACAAAAAAACTATAGAGCTGCAAGTGGTATCAACGAAGCACCCTTTGATGACCCTGATCTCCAGTATCTGAATCATAAAACGATACAAACCAAATGTTATAAGCACACTGGATGTAAGAGCATATAAGGGGAACACTAAACATAACATAAAATCATGAACTTGGAAAGAAGGAAACATACTCACCTCAACTCAACCTCAACTCAACCTCAACTCATGGATACTCAACTCAATGTACCATAAAAATAACATTAAAAATGCAGTTTATATAAAGCATTTAGACTAGTAGATAACAACTCAATCTATATAAAAATACAATAATAACTCAATTTGTATGTAAAGACACAAAATAACTCAATTTGGGAGATTCTCTAACCGATAACCATCACTATGAGCTATGTGATGATACAACGTCTCGCCCATGCTGCCAAAACTGTCTTATACATTGCCGGAGTATAAGACATCCTCAACTATGTCGATCCACTAAGATATGCTTAAAAAATCAATAAGGAATCATCTAAAAAGTATGGCCCTTTCTACCCACGTTGGTTACATGGTTTATGAGGACTTTGAGTGGTATGAACTCGTCCCCATATCGATGTTCAATACTACTCCCAAAATATAACTCATCTCATATATTTAAAAATATTTCTTCATCCTCAAGATTTGAGATTATTACTCAAAAGGTTCTCTTAAATGAGATTATACTCAAAAACTCCTCATGAACTCATTTGGAAATCGATGTTTCCTCTCATTTTAAATGTAAAAACATTTACTCTTGGGAATACTTAGTTCCCATATATTCATTTTGAAAAATGAAACTCAACTCTCCTCATCCTCAAGTGTTAATACAAGTTTTAAAAGATTGTAAAAGATGTGAGACTCCATGGTTCTTTCGCATAATATGTGTATCATTGAATGAGTGTATGAGGCTTATATGACTTGGTTCAGGAGAATAAGGTTGCAAAGGGAGGTAAAAAAAGGAACAAAGAATTACACTAACGTTATGGGTCAAGGATGCCCTTAAACAAGTTCGAGTTGAAGAATGTTTATTCTAACACCCCGCCCGATCAGAACGCTTAAGTTAACCGGTACCTTTGGGGATAATACAAAGAGTGTCTTATATGCTAATAAGGATGTTTTATAAGGTTATATAGTCTCCCAATGATCGTAAGTTAAGTTTTGAAGTCAAGCAAGTTGAGAAATAAAATGTTGGCAAAAGTTAGGGTAAGTTTCTTTGATAAATATTATGAAAATTGGGTTGAATGTCTCAGAGCTTTTCTCCCAATCTATAAAGCTTTAGAAGAACCACAATATATGAAATCGAAGGTCTACGAGTCTACTTTCCAACGCACTAATTCATATGCCCGTATGACTTCAGAATTGAGAGATATTCAAAATTTAGTGAGACTGTACAAGCAGGCACGTGAAGGTGGGCCCCTAGCCCATATGTCGGTTAGCTTTATAAGATCAGATTTCCCTTCGTTTTATCTCATTATTTTCGACCAAAATAAGAATAAAATAGTCCTAAATGCTCCCTAAAGGTTCCCCTATCATCTAAGCAAATATTTCAACGTGGTTTCACCCTCGGAACGTTCATAGAGATTGTGTTATTTCGTTCCTCCTCGTTGGTTGTGATTTGAAGGATTCTTCATGGTGAAGGAGTCTCTTTTTTATGTGGTGTTGCTGCTGTTTGGAGGTAATAATTCTCACCTTTCATTTTATTGAGTGAGTTCAAGTTATAGCTATGCTACATAAGCAAGAACACGAATAGACGGCTGGAAAAATAGTATTTGGATAGTTACGTGATGTTGGGCTGTTTTGAAGTATTTTCTGATATTGTTGTTGCTAGATTTTTTTTGGAAATGCTTTGTATGTGTGTGGTTCTTGTTGATATGAGTCTGGAAGAAAAGAAGTATAGATGGATATTTAATTGCAACATAAATTAGTGTACCGTTGGTTCTATTGTTGCATTGCAATTTTCAAATTGTTTCTTCTTGGTTCAACGTCTTGCATTTAAGGAGACTGTTTGTTATTGACAAGACATGTTAATGTACTGCAAGCTCCATCAAGTTTAAGTTTAGGTTTTGTCCTTTTAAACTCTTATTGCATATGAAGAGAAAGACATGACTCCAAATGTAATTATTGGATGAACGTATAGTATGATGATTGGAAGCGGCGAGTTCAAGTTATTATGGTTATATTGAACAATTATAGGACTTTATTATACATATTTATTTTATGGATTTAATGGTTTGAAGACTCATGGTTAGGATTTGGTTATGGTTATTTTGGGTTGGAAAAGAGGGGTGTGGCGATATGCCGAGTTTTAATTATTGTGCAGGCATACTCTATTTGGTTGTTGTTGACTATTGCTTAGGCCTCCACTTGTTAATAGCTACTGCAAAAATGTATGTTATGTCATTAATTTGAGGTTGTAATTTGGAGAAGAGAAGGTAATGAATCATACATTTAAAAATGGTCTGGCGAGCTAATCACTCTGCTAGTGAGCTCTAAATTGCTACTTTGACCTTGACGTGTAAATATTCTACCTGTAATGGTTGTGTGACATGATTTTCTATAGACTACACACTGTAAGGAAGGGGGTACAATCCATATTGATACAACAAGACCCAAAATCGAGGTATGTTAAGGCTAAGCACTGTACTTCCTTTGAGCACGAATTTTTGAATCCTAAATCATCAAATATTGTTTTACTACTCTATTACTAGAAAGACCTTTGGTGAAAGGCATTGATATTGCAGCTGGTGTATTTTTGTGACTCCATTATGTTGTTATTCCACTCGTTCGGTTAGATAGGGTATTTGGCGTCTTTATGTCATTTTTGTTGATTCTCTTGACTATAGGTCCATGTGTACATGTTGTTATTCTTCTTTAGTTGTAGTAACTTAAAAAGATTAGAGATGAACAATATGAATTTGAAATCAGTCCTCCTTCCTCGCTAATTTATATTTTTGAAAACATTAAAATAAAACGTCTATCTTCAAAACTCTTAAATATAAATCATAGGTTTAAACTTCTAAAGTACGGGGTTTTTTCTGAAATACTTTCTCTTGCAAACCACTAAGGAAACATATATAGATACTAAGTGAAAAACTTAAAGCTCATTATAAACATCCTTAAGTTTAAGTTGCCTTTCTAAATCCAAGTTAAGTGTTCCAGTTTAATCTACAAGTATATAAGTTTCACGAGATATTTACATGTGATACGAAAGTGATTACGAGATTATGAGGACAAGAGTATCAATGAGCCAAGATTGGCAACATGATTCAGGTAACAAATGCATTATGGATCCATGACATTACATGCTATACATTCTACTTCCGAGCTATAATCGGAAGGTATGGGGCCTATTGCCTATATTTATACGTATGAGACACAGATGGCCACAAGTTGGCCAATATGATCCCGGTTCGCTATAGGAAGGCACCACCATTGCTAGCACTTGGTTGGGTATGACATGCATTTGCATCTATATATATATATATATATATATATATATATATATATATATATATAT
>JAJOOR010031467.1:0-13841 GCA_036250505.1 Solanum acaule | reverse complement strand
TCAAATCCAAGCTTCACTAGAGAAAACCACTCAATTGCCGGAACCTACACTTGTAGTAAACATAGAAGAATGGGTTAGCACAATTAAGTACTAAGTATGATAGCCATGCAAAAACATGCTTAAAACGGACATTTTATTTGAAAGTCATGATATATGCCATTTTGATAAAAACCTTCATGAACATAAGCATAAGAGGCATATTATAAGACATAATCAACATACAAGTCCTTTAACTACATTAGAAACATATTCTACATATAACCCATTACCTTCACATAAGCCTTCACCTCAAGTAACCCTCAAGCTATACTTTGTGCAATGTATGAATAGTGTCCCATACCACTATCCACACCAAGTACCACCTTAAGGTCACCAAAAGTGAACTTACCATTCAACCTTTCCATCTTCATACAATACTCATACATCAGAGACATAAACCTTTCATAAGTCATATCATCACATAAGGACCATCACCTAAGACAACCCTAAGTCATACTTGTGCAATGTGCAAGTAGCATCCCATACTACTTTTTACACTAAGTACTCATTTGAAATCACCATGGGCAAGGCATATTCAGATACAATAAGTCATAACAAGGAATTAACTCATAACACAATCCAAGTATAGCATACATCATCTCATTCAAGCATAGGTCACATTCTTCATTAGCTTCATTACATTAAGAGCACCTTTATTCATTAGAAATTTGATCAACATTCTCATTAACATCATCATAAGAGCACATACATTACACTTAACATTATAAAGGAACACACCACAACCTCCCTCAAAGCCTACTTGTGCAATGCATAGATGGCGTCCCATACCACCACCCACACTAAGTAGTGCATTCTTAAGAAGTCATAGTTCATTAACATTTTTTGTGGGGGTAAGCCTTAACCGACATAGACTATGTGAGCAATTCATGGAATCCCGGTGTCACCCTCACCGGATAAGGGATTTCTACTTGCCTAAGGTAGGACCATTGTTTTTAGCTTAAGTGGATCCACTAGCTAGACCTATGTGGGCACATAATTATGGGATAGGGAGATTGCTACTGGATACCCCACTTCAACTCATGAATGAGCATCCACCCCAATTCATATCCACTCGGTGCTTAGCATTATTCCCCACGGAGTACTTAACATTCATTATTATGGGATAAGAGATTGTTGCTAGATACCCCGCCTCAACTCATGGATGAGTATCCATCTCAAACCCAACATTCATTCATTGGAAAACTCATAGATTTAAAGATGAGAATAGCCTTTCACCTTAGAACCCCCATATTGTGAGAAAGTCCTTTCACAACATGTCATTATCATTCATTAGAGTACAATTGAGAATAGCCTTTCAATCAACCCATCATCATTAACATTATCATAGAAACTTCATTCATTCTTCATTCAAGTGTGTGTGTATGTGAGAATAGCCTTTCACATATATCATCACCATTCATAAGTGTTAATAGAGAGATATCATTCAATCATAACACAATTACCTTCTAAACATGACCATAATTCATTCATTTAGATCACACACACATACTTCACATCATAATTATACAAAGATCCTTCATGAAACTTGCCTTCAAGGATATAAACCAACATCAATCCATCAATCCAAGGTAATACAATAGATAATGAAATTTACATGATTCAATCACTTAATTCAATATAAGCATCAACAATTCAACATACTTGCATAATCAATCAACTCCCAATCACAAATCACAATTTAGGAAATTGGGGGAAAACATGGGTACTAGGAAAAAATCATCTTAATTCATCTTTAAATCCACAATTAATTCATAATTCAATGCAATAAAGCCTTTAGAAACCGTTTTGAATCGAACACATGCATAGATTGAAAACTAGGGTTTTTGGGTAAACATTGGAGACTTGAAATCCTTTTTGAAATTGGTTCCTTGAAAGAAACTAAGTCAAGGATGAAGACTATCATACCTTTAATGGAAGAATCCCACGAAAATCCCTTGAAAAACTTGAAGTCTTGACCTTGGAAGCTTGAAGTCTTCACCTCCAATGGAGGTTTCTAGAGAGAGAACTTTTGGAGGGGAGGGGAGGTTTGTATTTTGGGTTTTGAAATAATTAAGTCTAAAATATGTTTTAATACTTAAAAAACCCTTAAAATACCATAAATAACTAATTAAAATCGTCCCCCAACCAAACTAGACTTAAGGTGAATTTACCAATTCACCCTCACAATGGCCGAACCATTGCAACTTTTGCAGGGGTGAACCACGACCACTAAACCACGGACCATGGTCTGGGTCACGCCCCGACTTGTTCAAGCGTGGTTTGGGACTGTGGCTTGGCTTTGGGGGCCAAGACCTACGGAGTCCATCCACAGGGGGTGGATGGTCCTACTAGGTGTGGTCCCCTTCCGTGGTTCACCATATTTTGGGCAGCCTTTTGGTTTCAAGGGGTCTTGGGGGTTAGGCTTAGGGTCCCCCTCAAGGACCCCTAGGGTGGTCCTTGGGGAGTCGTACCTTGACGTTTAACCCCTCAACCATAGCTTGAGACAACCTTAAACACCCTCAAACCTCACACCAAACTCGCACACACACAAGTTAGGCTTTAGTTTCACTTATTTGTTTTACGGGTCGTTACTCTTATATTGAATTAGTTGGGTTAATTGAATCATGTTGCCTTCCATGCCAAATGTAGTAATCCTAAATGAGATTAGTTTATTGTGAACCTTGATCCAAGAGGGGTAAGACATAAGACTTATGCCAAGTTGTGTCCTTATGTGCATACTTTATGAACATGATTATACTCTAAATTGTTGTAAGTTGAATTGTATGTGGTGTTATTGTGGAAAGACTCCACCAACATGACCTATATTGTAAGTGTTAGAAATCATGCATTTTATGATTTGAATATTTGTACTATGATCATATCCATGTCTCATAAGATGAATGCTAGATGTGTTGATTGAATATGGTCTTTGGTCCTTGATGGGACAATATATGATATTATACATGCTTAGTGAAAGTGTGTGCATGATGTAAGACTATCTTTTGAGGAAGTAAAGGGGATCATGACATTGTTGTAATTGTGGTGTAGTTGAAAGACTATTCTCACTCACACACACTTAGACATGATGATTCCATGATTATGATGATATTATTGTGTTGATTGAAAGTTCATTTTCATAGACTCATAATTAGTATAATGTGAAAATTTTCCTCACATATTGAAGACTCTAGGTTGAAAGTTAGCTCTCACCTAATTGAGTCTATCATGAAGATCTTAGGTTGAAAGTCCATTCTCACCTAATGAATCTATGATCTATCCTTATGAGTTGTGTTGGATAGAGGGTAAGATACTCCTTCATGCTTGTAATTCAATTCAAGACTAAATCATGTATTCTTGGGAAATTACACCGAGTGGATATTGAATATGAGATGGAAATACCACCACTAGAAAGGATGGATTTCTATAATGTATCTCATGAGATGGAAGCTCCCTCGGTAGAAAGGGCGGGTTTCTAGTAGCAATCTCCTTATCCCATAACTGCGTGCCCCCGTAGGTTATTTAGCCATTGGATTCATCTTCCAAGCTAATACATTTGGTTCTACCTTAGGCAAGTAGGACACCTCTTTTCAGTGTGGGGCATGACACCGGATTCCATGTAAGCTCACATGATCTATGTCGGTTAAGGCTAATTCCCACAAGGTCAAGTCTAGGATGTGCTATGGTTACTTAAGAGGTTCTATGAAGTTTGGGTGGTAGTATGTGATGATATCCATGCATTGTACAAGTAGGCTTTGAGAGTAGTTATGGTAGGTTCCTATGTGTCAAGATGACTCATGTAATGAATGTAGTATGTCTAAATGATAATTGCATTGGATGTCAAGGTTACTTGTAATGTTGCATGTTAACCTGGCTTGTTGCTATGAGTTGCTTCTATTGATATGGCTGACTAAAAATGAATGTGTCCTAGTTTATGAGAGATAGGATAAGGATGAGATTTAAAGAGGGTAAACATGAATGAGGATCTAAAGTGACTTGCTTAGTGTAGGTGGGATTATGGGGTCTTGCCTATGCATTGCACAAGCTTGCCTTGATGTGGCTCATGAAGTGTTGCTCACATGATATGTATATGTTCCTAATGGTATTTCTTATGTTCACTAGTTGTGATTGATGTCTACCATGCTATGGCCTATGTTACTTCATGATGTCTTGTATGCTTATGATTGTGTTTTCACACTATTTTCCAAATGATGGTTTTAAACTAGCAAAGTGCATGCATTTAACAAAATGTCCCTTTTTGTTTTCAAAGGTTTTTATGCATGGCTATCATAGTACATATTTGTGCTAACCCATATTTCTTCTAAATATTTACCAAGTGTAGGGTTTGGAGACTTGAGTACTATTTGTGGAAGATAGGTTTCTAAGGAGCATGGAATTGAAGACTTGGTGAATCCTCATAGCTTCGAGGACAAACCCTTTTACTACCTTTATGTCATTTGTTTTACTTTTAGATGTTTTTGTATGGTTCGTGTCCCAAAGGGTTATTCAAATGTTGTAGATGGTTTGACACATAGTGTCAGAGACTTCCACCTATTTTTATAAAAGATTTCGATTGTAAAGAAAAGTTTTAAATTTCCACAAAATTTCCTATGTTCTTATGTCATGATATGCTAAGAGGCTTGTACTAGGCTCTTCGGAGTTTAGTACGTCGTGTTATGTCTAGGGGGTACCCTCGAGTCATAACAATTCTCCTTTCTCGGAGCATTCTCAACCGAATCTCCACCCCTAGTGCATGCTACCCTTTCTCTGCCCATGCCCCTTGCTCGCCCTCAACCCCTACCTCGATCGCGACCTCTCGCTGTGGATTCCTCAGCTGGTTCATTGAAGAGAGTTACGGGTCTAACACTGTTAAACCTAGTGTTAACCATCTGCGGACAGAAGAATGAAGGAGATTAGATACCAATTCAGATCACCAGATATAAATTGGAATCAAGTTATAGCACCAAAGGAGACAATAGAAAACAGAGAGATTTCCTAAAGTCATATAGCCTCTCGAAGAAAAGTACAGACATCTCCGTACAGTTCCGCAAGACTCTTCTTGACTTGTTTTGATACACCGAGATCAACAAACCTAGGGCTCTGATACCAACTTTGTCACAACCCACACCGTCGTGATTGACAACCAAACTAACCCTCCGGTGGGAGAACTATTAATACTAATTAGCTAACCCAAGAACTAAAGAACTTAATCATATACTAGGCATTTAAAGATACGGAAGTAGGTTTAAATGCAAGAGTCAAATAGAGTTCCCATAAACTCCAAAAGTCTAACCACGACTAACAAAACATTGCGGGAATTATTCGCTAGAACCTGAAAGTCAATGTACCAAAACTCTAACAAGGAACTGTAAGTCTAAAGAAAATGGTTACAACCCAATTAAACATGCGAATATCTAAAGTGCTAATCTAAGTCTGAATAAGATGGACTGAGCATACGGAGAACTCATGGTAGCCTAGAAGAACTGGCTCACCCTTGAATTTGAATCAATCACTGATCTTCTAAACGAGGTCTGTCAGTAGCCGCCTGAAGATGTCATGTACTCAACAAAGAAAAAGCAAGTGCAATGGTCCTCTTATCAGGATCAACGAACAATTCCACATTCTCAAAATACATCTATATGACAAGTCAATGGTCCTCTCATGGAACCCACACCCAAACTGTTAGTGTACCGGTACGTGGTACCCGATCTAAGTTAGTGTGTCAAACATGACACCCGATCCCATATATGCGCCGGAACGTGGCACCTGATCCAAGTTAGTGTGTTGGAATGTTACACCCGATCCATTCAACAAGCCACAATCACAATGTACATTCTCATAATCATACAATCAAGTGTTAGTTCATGGCATGCAATCGTTCATTCATACTCATTTACGATTAGTGTGATCAACAGTGCAACATTCGCATACATACATGCATTATAACGAAGTAATTACTAGCATACATCACACCAACATGAAATCACAACCATCACCTACCTCGAACAAAGCTTGAACCCTCCTAAGAAACTTGATTCTTCCCTTTTCGGTTTCTTTCCGCTTGCTCTAGCTCTACAAACAAACAATTCAATACGGGGATCAATAATTAAGGTTTAATTTACTCGGATTATGACAAACCCAATAACCCAAGACCCAAGTTATGCTCCTAAGGTGCATCTAGGGCTTTTTCCCACCATCCAAAAAGTTCCAAAACCCTCCCCCAACAATAATTACCCATGAATTTACATTCTACGGATCGAAAACGAATATGGGGAGTAAAAACCTTACCCTTAGCCTCAAGAATGGTGAAAAATTGGTCACCTTGGCTCGTCTCCTAACTCTTAAGAATGAAGTTTGCAGAATAATGACATTTTTGGGGTTATTTTCGACTTAATTCGCGATTGGCTCACTATGGCGGCCCCCATCCAGCCACAACAGCCCCGCCCTGGCGGGAATAATTCTGGCCTAGCGGCTTGCACATAAACAGAGAGCTAATTTAAGAGTTTCAAACCCCTATTTCACAACACACCTTCATCCCATGCCACTCAGAAACTACCATTTCACGCTAAGATCAATTTCGGGAGTTTTACTCGCCCAAATTCAATTTCGTAAAGTCGTACGGGTTCCTAAACATCTTAGCTATCCACTCATGCGATCAAATTCATTATTACATCTCTCATTTGTTACCAGATTTCCCTAGATCACACTGACTTTGATTTCGTCGAAATTTGGACTAGGCTACGAAATTTCAAATTACTACGAAAAAGCTTTCCGGCCCAAAAAATTTCTCTGATGGCTTTTCTATAACAACGAGAATAGGTTCTTACAAGGTCTACTATGTATAATTCTCGTAGTATGGTTCGTGGGTGGATGGCTGTTGATAACAGATTTAAACCAAGGGGTAGAGGAAATAGTTTCTATGGCTATGGAAATGAGAACATGGATGGTTTAAATGAGCTCAACAGGGGACCAAGAGGTAAAGGATCCAAGAATCAGAAGGGTTTTACACCAGTTGCTTTGGCAATCAAGGGGCAGAATATCCCACTCACCGTAACCAACCACCAGAATTTGTATGCAAGATGAGCCTACAGGGGTGCCAATCAACCGAGCCACCAGGTTTGAGAATAGGGTGGGATTCCTGGATCTAGTGGCCGGTGAATCACTGATCAAAGAGCAGATTTTGGAGAGATTCTTCATCGATCTAGTGGCCAGTGACTCACTGATCAAAGAGCGAGCAGCCGCTAGGTTTAATGATTTGGTGGGATCTACAGATGTAGTGGCTGGTGAACCGTTTCTTCTTCTTCCACGAAGATTCAGACAAAACCGAGCTTGGATGGAACTGAACAAGATTGAGCAATCGAAGGCAAAGATCAAAGGCTTTATTATGCCAAAAAAAGATAAAAGCAAACTTGATATCAGATCGAGAACAATACAACTGTCAAGATTTCCCAGTGACATACTGATGCCAAGTTTTTTATCATCAAGTATTACAGTGAGAATGATGTGCACAAAAGCATCAAATATAATATTTGGGCTAGCACACCAAACGGCAACAAGAAGCTTGATGTTGCACACCAAGAGGCTCAACAGAAGGTTGGAGGATGTCCTGTCTTTATTTTCTTCTCGGTGAGCTTTCATATCTGAATAGTTTCCCGGGGTCTTTAGGTTTTCATCTGGTCATGCATGAATTTATGCATAATTTCTATTGCTTTAGGTTCACATAGTTTGTTTTGATTGCCTATATTTGCACATTTTATGCTGGTAAACACAAGTGGACAGTTTGTTGGTGTTGCATAGATGGCAGGATCGGTTGATTTCAACAAGAATATGGAGTATTGACAGCAAGACAAATGGATTGGCTATTTTCCTGTCAAATGGCACATTGTGAAGGATGTCCCAAACAGCTTTTCGAAACATATCACTCTGAAAAACAATGAGAACAAGCCTGTTACCAACAACAGAGATACTCAGGAGGCTTGCAGTGAATTTGAATATTGTGAACAAGATAGAATGTGTAATGGTTTCTCTGTGTGGGATCTAGTCTATCCTAGTTCAGTTCATCTTTGACCTTCGGGTTATTATCACTCAAGCCAACTACTTCACATATCTCAAAAGAGAAGAGTTTTCACCAACCGTTTATTTGTTGTACACGTTAAAATGGATCAGGGCCAACAGTTGCTTAAGATATTTGTGGATCATGTTAGCAAGCAGTGCATCCTTGATGATTTTGAGTTCTATTAGGACCGTTAGAAGAGAATCCAGGAAAAGAAGGCCAAGTAGCAGCTATTCCAGAAGCAAGTAGCATATTTATGTCCTATACTTCTAGTTATTTATTTATTATTATATAAATAAGAGAGGAACATGATGATTAGAAGGTTCTTTCACTAGTGCATTTAGCAGTAGTCCTTATTTTCGTAGTTATTATCTTCCTCCAATTATGATTTTTTCCCTTGGTTGTCTCAGTCGCAAGTGTGGGAAGGAAAAGTCCTTGATGAGAAGAAAAAAGAAAATTCCAACAGCGAACTTAAATCCCAGAAACCTTCAGAAGTTTCTGTTATTTTGAACAAGGAAAGTTTACCTCCTCTTCATACTAATGGGCAGGTCCAGTTCACAGAAAATGTGTCTGTTACAAAATTGGTAGATGATGTGAAGGGTGCAAAACCAGTAATCTTATCGGACAAGAAACATGTTATAGCTAATGGGATAGCAAATGGGGTTGCTAATGCATGTTGGCTTCCGCCTAATCAAGGGTGGTCTATGGTTAACAGGTCCTAAATTGGAGCTTTAACTACATGGGAACTCGGTTAGATCTCACAAACTTTGGGTTGCCCTTTTTGTCCTAGCTGCATTTGAAGTCTGTTCTTGCATAAAAGAAGATTTTCAGAGAGAAGTCGGTTAATAACAAGGCTATTTCTGATACTAGGACTTCAGAAAGTATGTTAGTTAGCACCATAATCCCTTATGGGCCGATTTATTTGCTTTGCTTTAGCTTCTGATAGGCTTCATACACCTTTGGGATTTGGGTTTTAGATTAATTTACCTTTGCTTTTTGTTTCTTTTGACTTTGGGGTTTTGGTTCATTTTTTCTATTTTTCTGTTTCCTCGATTGGGGTTTTTACAGTTGGGTTCATGTTGTTATTATTAGTTTGCTCCTAATCCTATCTTGTAAATCTAGATCAACCTGTTGGGGCCAGTCAGCAATGCTTTTTGTACTATTCAAAAAGAGCTAGAAAAACAAGGTGGGTATGCATTGCAGTATAGTTGGGTCAAAAAGCTTTTGATAGTAATGTTTCAATTTTCTTTTTTATCTTCACCCAAGGAGTTTTCATGTTAATTTAGTTGCAACATACCTAATCAGAAAAAATAACTTGCATGCAGTTTTCAACTTTTACCAACTTAAAAGTGGTTAATATATTGTGTCAAATACATTTGCAGTAGAGTTGATTCAAGGAGCATTTGATAGTAAGGTCACACAACACGGTGACAGTTTGGTATTGAAGTTATTGTGTGCATATCAACCCAATCTGGTTATCGTGGATCTTGCATCCTAATTATATGTTTGAGGACTAATTTGAAATGTCTGCAAAAGTAAATAGAACTTATAACTGGACAAGATAACACGAGTAAATCATTTGCTAGACACTCTTCAATTTTGAATAATAGTTATATTTCATAGGGTGTCAAAAAGAATATAAAAATCAATTGATTGAACTGATTGAACCTAATCATATTAAAGTGATCTATATTGTTTTTTTTTAAATGGTGAATTTTTATGTAAATGTATAACCAAGTCGAACGATCGGGATGATCTTCTTAACTCATTAAAGAAAGTGATCAAACTGAATCAAATAACTTTGAACACATGCAAATATATTTTATATATTAACAATATGTTAAATTTCAAATATAAATATATTTTTATAACATCTTTCAAACATAGATACAACCCATAAATATAACCTAGGTTCTAGGCTACTGGACCACTTAGGCCTTTATCATTTAATTAGTCTTTAATTAATTAGAACTAAAATTAAAGGGATAATTTTAGAGACCTCCCCTCAGGTTTAGGTGAATAACACTAATTTCCCTTGTGATTTACGATATTACACTTACCCTCCTTATTTTGATTTATTTGTAACAATTCTTTTAATCTATTTGTTTTAATTATAAAAAATGTGATCCTACTAATTTACCTTTAATGATACACTCTTTTATTTAATTTATTTTGTAAGCATATCTTTTTTAATTATTTTCATCCTCCATTAATGTTATTTTAGAGAAATTACCAGCACAATTATTCTTTGTGATTGAGGTTGCTCGTTGTAAATCTGTGAACCTCCACTTGTTGACCTTTAAGGTTGATGCTATTAAAAGTTTTTCAGATTCTAAAAGTTAAAATTACTATAAAAAAAAATCAATTGATTAATGAAATTTAAAGAATTGATAAACAATTTTATACTGTATTCTCTACCATTGCATATAATCACAGAAAAAATGTGAAGAGAACCTAAGATGCTTCATTAACCAATCGGGGGTGTAGTTGGATAAACTTCAACTCTTGTAGCAACGATTTTTTTAAATTACAGTATTAGATTGGTTTTTAAAAAAAATATATATATAAAGGAAAATATAAAATCAGTATTAGATAGTTAACTAACGGATTCATAAAATTAATTAATTATTATAGTTTAATAAAAGATAAGAGCAAGTTAGTCAAGAGAAAATTATTTTACATTTATATTGACAGATTAAAAGAATTGTTACTGAAAAATCAAAATAAGGGAGGTAAGTGTAAAATTGTAAACCACAAGGGAGGTAAGTGTTATTAACCCAAACCCGAGAGAGGTCTCTGAAATTATTACTTTAATAAATGTGATTATTTTTTTGCTTAAATTATCATGAGCGGGTAGACCCCACAACCAAGGGTTGTGGAATCTATGAAAACTTAACCTAAAAGGGGACTTTATGAAATAAACTTTGTATTGTAATTGTATACTTTATTAACTCTTTCATCTTAATCTATTTCTATGGTTGCAAACATTAGAAACTGACCTAGGTTTGAGTTATTTGAGTAAAAAAGGTATAAAACCCTGAAAAAAGAGTTAATAACGAGGATTCGAGATTCTAATCTCGTCTAATGGTGTATGTTGTACCAACATTGACCAGCTCTTAAGTAAATATCATTGAATTGAGTTAAACACTTTTAGTTTCAAAACAATAAAAGTGACATACATTTAATTTATTTGAGAAACAGTTAAATGTAACATGAGTATGATAAACTAGTATACTAGCATTGCAAAGTTTTCAAACCGAATTTAGGCAAACAACCTTGGTGAACACAATCCTTGTTTTATCTCTACAAATTCTCACTTTAAGTGATATTGCTGAAAGTTACTAATTATAATTTGATAATGAAAATAATACCAATTATCCCACCTTTCTTTACATCCCCATGGAAATAGACTTAGTTCTCTCCTTATTCCTTGTGGGATTCAACCCCAACCTAGTTGGATTTTATATTTGACAACAACCGCATTATACTTCTTTAAGAAGTTGTAAAATTTTGGCGCCACTTTCAGGGACCCTAAAGAGGAACATTGTTGAAGAAGCTAGGATCTTGGCCACTAATTTGGGAGAGTACCTCGAAATCGAATGACAATTCAAAGAGTACTAACATGATTTGATGTCCCAAGTGCCCCACTTCTATTATCCAGCAATGGTCTGTAATTTCCTTGCGAACATATGCCGCAAAATTGGTAAGTTGGACTAAAGCAGCATCCCGAGAGGCAATACGGCTACTGGAAGTGCTCATTCGAAGAGTACATGTAAGCATCTTTTCACAACCTAGAAATTTGAAAGCCCAAAACAGACCTTAAGAGTTTAGAAATTATTCTACAAAAAAATTGGGATTTATAAGTAGCACCTCTTAGATCAAATTCAGAAGCATGGATTTTCGTATGTGTTTTAGGGGTCCAATGTATGGATTGTAAACCCTTTTACATCCCATAAATTTAGATCATAAAACAACTCTTGAAACTTCAACTTTTCTTGAGTTTTATGGACTATGTTTTCGTCTTGTAGTTGGACCTACAGATCATAAATGGATCCCATAAATCAAACTTCAAAAAGGTAGAAATTGAGTCTTGGGGCGTTTTGCTAGAGCTCCGCCCTGGGGTGAGCCTTGAGGCAAGTCCCAATAGTCTTTTAAGACAATGATACAAACTTATAAGTATTTTAATAATTTTTAGAACTTATGGGTATAAATCATATTTCTTTTAAAAGTCAAATATTTCTCCCAAAATTTATGACCAAATGCATGGCAAAACATCATCAAAACTTCAACAAAAAAGGCTTGTCAAAAATATTCAAAAATTTGTGGCCAAACACTAATGTAGGACTATGTATCGATTTGTTCGGTTCAAGTTTGAAGTTTATCAATTTGACTTATTAGTTATCGGTTTGCAGACATGCTAAACCGTTATAGAACCATTAAGAAAATGACTTATCGGTTATTGGTCTATCGATTATCGATTTAACCGTTAAGATTTGATATTAAAAAATCATTGAAAATCACTTAGAAACAAGGTGACAAACCAAATGAACCATGCACATGGGTTCACAAAATGCATCTTGCTCAAAAGCGAACACTTTTACATTGTAGAATAACCAAGAGTTTGAGACATCTAGAAATAAAAGTAGAAAATTAAACTCTAAGTCAAGGACTTTATATACAAAATGATAATAATATAATTATTTAATTTATTATCAGATTATCGATTAACCATTAAGAAAAAAAAAACTCAAACCGTTAAGAATAACAAAAAAGAATCAAAATCTAATACCAAAACCACTAAACTATTAGACATACATCACTACTATATATGCTAATATTATCTTTACTTTTAAACAATTACATCTATTACCACTTTTAGTAATTTATACCATATATTAATATATTATTTGAAAATACTATTAGATACCCACATCCCTTAAAACTATTATTGATTAATTATCTGCTTAAATAACTCTTTCACTCCAAATCAACCATTATCTCTTAATTCTCCCCTCCCATGTTTATCACTCAATTATGTCTCCTCCTTTCTGATTCAAGAATTTCACCTTACAATTTCATTTCAACAATAGTTAATCTACTCTCTTCATCTCAAGATATCATCACCACAAATTCTCCTGAACCCAAATATCATTTTGTATTGTTCATTTATCACGAGTTCCAATCACAGTAACTGATCTTAGTTTTGATTATGTTATGCCACAGTGCAAAAGGATCAAAGGGAATATTGTAGAGAGTTTTTGTTTGCTGGTGTTCTTCTAAGACTTACTTTGGTTACTGTGATATGGATGTAGTAGTACCAATATTACTTTGATATAGCCCTTGAAACATGTGTATCCAATAAGTAGTAATCTTAATTAAGATCCGAGTTGTATTTTTAGTAATGGGGTATCTGAACATGTATATGTATCCACTATGTATTAAATTTCGGATACATGATTTTTAACAACACAATGATATTAATGATACGACAGATACTCTACAGTCGTGATTTGTTCATAGATTCATGTGTTTCAACTACATTTCATATTTAGATACACATAATTAAATGTATATGTTTATTATGTATTCGAGATACATGTTTTTGGATATAACGTATGAAATTTAGATACACATAATTAGATGTATATGCTTCTTCTTTTTGTATATTCCATATTTAGATACACATAATTAGATGTATATGTTTACTATGTATTCGAGATACATGTTTTTGGATATAACATATGCAATTGAT